>DF243366.1:0-40554 GCA_000507305.1 Breviolum minutum Mf 1.05b.01 | reverse complement strand
TCATCCAAACTTCCTTTGATAAGTATATGTTAACCCCTTATATATAAGTATATGTTGGATACGTCCTGTAAATAGCTGAAATAAACCAGCTTACTAACTATATAGATACGATCACTTCCATGGACACCCTAGTAGCGATGTTTTTTTACTGCTCGTGATCTAGCAACCAAATCGTAGGTGTGAGGTCCCTCACCTAGCCAAAACGTTTACCTTATTCGCAGTATACGGCTCATATGTTTCGGGAATCCCTAATCCCCATAGGATCTATGTATTAACTGGTACAGCTGGTGAACATTGCCCTGAGGTTTGGTGTTTTAGATAGTATGTTTTTGGGGTCCCAATACCTTCTCAGGAGGTGGTCGGATGTCTATGGCTGAATATCAAATGACCTATTTTTTTTTTTTTGCATCCTCTAAAAACCTGCCGCCGAAAACAACACTAAAAACCAACACAGGCTAACAAGACAGGGTTCCTGCAAAGTGCTAAATTCCAAGAAATCTTCCACAGGACCCACTGAACGGACCCCTAAACCTGAGTATCTAATAGCTCCAGCAACTTACTTAGGGGTCCATTGGTAAGGTCCCATTCAATTTTTGATGGATAAATCAATCGAAATTCATAACTACCCTATGATTTTGAGGATTTATCGCTCACCCAAGATCACGGAAAAGTAGTCATAAACACCCACCCTTTTTGGAAGGGTTTCAGCTTGGTTGGTGGAACATGGAACCGATGAGACTTTCCAATTGTTTGCCAACCCAAAGGTAAATGGTGCCTTGGTTGATGTTAGTTTTTGTGTTTCATAGCACATTCATGCATAGTGATCTTTCGCAAAGATATGGCATCTAATTTTCAGTAAACTTGAAATGATTGTTTGTCACAGTAGTTGTTGTTGCATTTTTACATATTTTTACGGTGCTGTTTTTTTCCATGTTTAGCTCTTCTTTTTCAGGGCCTTCACTTTCGCAAAGAGCTCTTCTGCATTATGCCCTGCGTGCCGTCGGTAGTGGGCAAGGCGTGTGAGTTAGAACACATTTAATATGTAGTCTATCCCGTAGATCCACGTATGGTAATATTTACCTACATGTGGTTGATTATTATGCACAATGTGGGTAAATATACCACACATGGATCCTGTGGGCAATAAATCTCAAACGCATTCTATTTGGCGGCTTCTACCGGCAATAAAAAACCGTGTTCGTCAAGTGGGTTTTATTAATCAAATATTTCGCGAATGATTTTTCGGATTGAACCGCAAGCGAAAGAGATTCGTGAGACGCAACCACCATAGCATATTGCTTTCTACCCCCTGGTACACTGACATAGCAATGGAAAACCACCATTTTTATAGGAAACTCATCTTCAAAGCATCCATTTTTCAATAGGAAATACATCTTCAAATTGTGGGTTTCCCATTGCTATAGTATCTGTTAGTTTACCGGAGTGCTGTACCTTGAAAAGATTTATACCAGGCCTTGTAAGCCCCGTTAGGGACCACCCCCCGTTCTATAAGCCATTGGAGTTCGCCCATTTGGAAGGGGGGGGTCCCCACAATCCTACCGAAAGGGGACTTATCAACTCATGCTTATGAGATTTATTAGCCACTTACTAACCCATGGGACTGGTATATTTCAGCACCATGAGTCTCATGAGTGATAACAACTTCCAACTGACAAAAGACATCTCATTCACATGGAATCTATATACAGTAGAATATTTAGATACTCTTGCGTTTTGTGCTGACTGTACAGCATTGATTTCGAGTGGGCCTCTTCGTGTACAGTATCATTACGAATCGTTACGTACAATACCAACGGGAAAAGGACAAAAGTACATCCGGGAGTGCAGATAGAATATGGAGAGGTATCCATTAGCAACGGAAAATGTGTTATGGCATTTGGAGATGGGAAAGCTTCCAAAAGAAAACAATTTGATTTTGAGGACTGTTGTCATCAAGTTGGTGTTGATAGTGTTTGTGTTTTTTGAACCCATGAAGAGTTTGGCGAGGAATGTTATCTGCCACCTTGTAAGGGTTTATCCATTAGCAATGGAAAATGTGTTATGGCATTTGGAGATGGGAAAGCTTCCAAAGAAAACAATTTGACTTTGAGGACTGTTGTCATCAAGTTTTGTGTTGATAGTGTTTGTGTGTTTTGAACCCATGGAGAGTTTGGTGAGCAATGTTATATACCACCTTGTAAGGGTTTTGTAGATATCTTATGGAAGTAAGTTCTGGATGATTCGTGGCATAGTACATTTTTCATCACATGTGTGATGTTTTATGCCGCATATTCTATCTCCACTGGTCGTCATATTCTATCTCCAGTCTCAAAAAGTTAGTTGATGCCATATTCTATCTCAATTAACTTGTTTTTTCACATTCTAACTGCTAGTCCGTGATAGTACCTCTATTTACAATGCACTTTGACCCAAATGTAGCTAATATACCATTCCCATGGATTTCTATGGGATAGACTAATAGATCCCATCCTCCAAGAAGGAACAAAAATCAAAATCCTCACCTTTCAACAAGGCAACACGAGACTTCAATGAACCAAAGAAGTCCAACTCACCACGCATGGCTGCTTCGGTAATCTCCTGACACCAAGGTATTACGATTCTGGGGTGCGATCCTGTTGATGGTTCAGAAATCCGGGGAAAAACCACCTGAGATGTATAAAACCCTGTAAATAGTGGTAGATGCTCCATGTTTTTTCTTCCATCAACAGTATGTTCAAACACCCCCTGATTTTTTTGGCCGATTTGTAATCCCAAAAGGATTATGAACACATGTTTTTTTTGGTTTCAGGGAAGGTGAAACAAAAAAACAGCTTGGGTCCCAACTCGTCGGGGGGTGAAATGAAATCCAAAAAAAAACACTTTTCATAGGTGGTCATTGAAATCACAAAATAAAAACCATCATAAAACCCACAGGTTTTTAAACCCCAACAGGTCGGCAGCCAGCTATCTACAACTCCCGAAAACTAACAAAAACCACACCTGCCAAGGAGACTGAAACTCACAAAACGAAGGCCTCATCTGAATCCAACCCCAGTGATTTAGGTGCTACCCCTTTGCATCTGAATTTTGTTACCCATGACCCAATGGGGGTTCCCAAGGCTTGCAAGTCATGGAACCTCCAACCCATCATTTTGTTCAAAGGGTCAAGCTGTTAAACTTTTGGTTGGTTATCACGACCCCCCCAAAAAAGTCCCCCACCCTGAAATTACCTCAACAAAAATATGGATCGACTCTCTGTTTTTGGGGTGGTCTGAGTATGGCTTTAGGTTCCATGTTTTTTCATTATTTTTCAGGGGGGTGTATGTTAGTTTCAGACCCTAGGGATCCAATCACTCTCTGAGAATGGTAAGAGAACCTAAATACCGACTCATTGAGGAGGTGATTATACGCCCCAATCATCATCTGACAAGGTGAGCCAGGATCCTTGGGGAGAGAGGGTAGATCACCTTTTTATCCCCCCAAAAAACCCCACCAAAAAACTCACTCCGTCCTTCACCTGTGCTTCCACCCCGGCGAGCTTGGCCAACTCATCAATGACCTGTGCCCGTGCGAGGTTGTGAAAAACGGTGGAGCCACCTCCACGAGAACGGTACCATATTGATGAAGGAAAGATACCCTCCCTGAAACTAACATAGCCCCTAGAAAAGGATGGTTGGAATACTACTTTCCTATTGGGGACGCCTATTTTCAGGGGCTATGTTAGTTTCAGGGAGGGTAAATCTCCAAAAGAACGAACACAAGGGATAGTAGTTAGTTCCCAGGAAGGTTTAAGACATAACACTCTGATACACTAACAACATAGCTGGCTGGAATATCTCCATGTTCAATAGGAAATACGTCTCCAAAATTAGACATCATTTCCGTTACACTACCCAAAACTAACAGCCAAAGCCCATGAAAAATGGGACTGTTGGGAAACCATCCTTTTCTTTCATTTTCTTTCTGGGTTTCTGTCTATTTTCAGGGGTGTTTGCTGTTAGTTTTCGGGAGGGTAAACATATCATATCAAACACATCCCTAGAGTGAAGTACCATTTTACACTAACTGGCTGACACTCAAAGAGTGCCCAAAGCCCCAACCAACTGCATGTTTCCTCGACCACCTAGCGTTGAACAGAGACACTCTTGAGAAAAATGGGACCCTTTGAGGCTCTATGTACGGAATATTTCCTGACATTTTACCATAACTTTTAAGTCAAATGTAGGTAACTATTCCATATGATGCAACACATGGGGGTTCCCCCCGACACCTTTTTGCGTACGCAAAAAGGTCGATGTTCAACCATTTTAGGCGCCGCGAAGGCGGGATTAACGTCCTAAACTCATGACTCATGATGTCCAAGAAAGAAATTGTTTCTTTTTCATGAAGATCTAATTTTCAGATTCCATGTGTCACTTTTCTATGTATGATTATGTATGCAGCCAATTCATGCTAAATCATGCTTCGATGACTTTTAGTGCATATTTAGGCGATCTTCATTTTTGTCTCCAATCCATCAATGACATCCCCCAGTTTCAACCACCCAAACTTGACCAACAAAATCTGCCTCTTGTTGGATCAAAGTGCTATCCATGTCAAAGACAACCAAACCTTTGGAACATTTGGAGGTGGAAAGAAATTTCGCATACAATCAAAAGGGTAAACGTACTTCCCCGAAAACTAACATGACTAGATGGAAAATCACCAGTTCTAATAGGAGATACATCTTCAAATGCTTGGGTTTTCCATTGTCATCTTAGTTTTCGGGGGTGTAACCTTTAAAAGCACAAAACAACGAAAATTCGTGTTCAGTTTCATCCACGGTTGGCACAAAAATCAGCCGCAAGACTTTTGGTGTTACCGTGAAGTTCGCTCTTTTTAAAAACCGATGAAATTTATAGGTATAAGCTCATTTTTCATTCATTTTTTGAATCGAATTGGTTTTTTCCTTTCTCTCATAATCATGGACAATTACCCGAAATGAAGGGAAATCAAACATATTGGAGACATGCCATTCCACTCAACCCGTGAATGTAGGAAGAGTACCTTACAAACATTGGAGCATTTTGGAGCTTTTGATTCCCTGAGTGCTTCGCCCTGACTTAGTGGAGAATCAAATGACACGTTATGAGCAAAAAACGAGAAAACTGTTGCGATGAAATGGATAAAAAAAAACAACGTGATCTAGTTGGTGGTTGAACCACCCAATTCAAAAATATGAATCAAAATGGGTTCATCATCCCCAAGGTTCGGGGTGAACATGAAAAAATATTTGAAACCACCACCTAACATAGCAGTGGAATATCCACATTTTCAATAGGAAATACATCTTCAATCCGGGTCCATGGATCATAACCCTTGTGGGTTCTTTTCAAAATTCCCAGCCGCCAATGTTCCATTGATACTTGTGTGTGAAAATACGCCTCACGTCTTGCCATTGTTTGAAACATAAGGTTGTAACCGATTCACCCCCGAGTTCCAGGAAAAACAACATTTCATCAAAGCTCGCTTGGTTGGTGCTGGAAACTAAACTAATAAAACATTTAACAGTTTTACAGTAAACTGGAATGACTCTGAACCTCAAGGGGGTTTTACTTCCTGAAAAAGAACAGCTAAAAGTTCTCAGTAAAGCTCTGAGATTTCTGTTCGGCGAGTCCAAGGAATTTGAGGTTGAAAACAGTTCAACCAAGTTACTGAGTGGATGTGCTGTTTGAAACAACTTCTGTTTCTACCAGTTTTCATGTAGTGTCAACTCAGGAAAGCCATCAAACCCTCTCCTATGGTGGGGTGGGTGGGGAAATTACCCGACTTGTAAGTCTAGGCTTGGTAGCCTCGGGTCAACAATCACCAAGCATGGTGTTCACATCACTGGACGTCATCATCTGGTTGGTGGTTGAACCAACCAATCTGAAAAATATGCTCGTCAAAATGGGTGCATCTTCCCCAAGGATCGGGATGAAAATAAAAAATCTTTGAAACCACCACCTAGTCATGTCATCCCTGGATGAAGTTGTGTAGATTAAGATTGTCAACAACGAAGCCACCTATCCGTCAGCCTTGGTATTTCCCTAACCACACGGCTATGATCACCTTGTGGGCACGAGAGGTTTAACCGCATTTCCCAACGAAAAGAAAGTTCTCCCCCCTTACGTGGCGTTTGGAAGTTAAAAATCTTTACCCTAAGGATCCAAACACCTCCCTAGAATAGGATTGATGGTCGAGTCTCAATCCCATCCTTAGAATAGGATTATAGGGGAAATCCCGGATTCTTAGGACATACCTGATCCTCAGGGTTACGTCTTTCTCTCACTTTCTTGAAGTTAAGGGCCTAAAAATCGTCCTATGTTTAGGGACAAGCAATTAATTCATACTCCCACATGGCAGCCGGCTGTATTTCCTGGAGGGAAACGTGGCATTTGGGGGGGTTGGCCCACTTATATTCCCATTGAGCCACAAAAAAAACACTCATAAGGATCCTTATAGGTGGGTTAATATAATATCCCTATATAAGTGGGTAGGATTTCATCCCCTGCAAATAAACTCTCAACAACCAGGTGCCTTTTTGTTCCTTGGACTCAACTAACATGGGAACCTAAGAATTGATTGTTTCATGTAGATGTTTCCCCCTTCTTGGAGAATCATCCCAGTTAGTAAGTGGTGAATAACCATGGTTAGATCGTAAGTTCCCTAATTATGTAGGGAACTTTCCCCTTCCAAATGGGCGAACTCCATGGCTTATAAATAGGGGTGATCCTAACCACTTACTAATTGGGATGATCCTCCAACTTTTGCCTTTGAGGCACTTTTAAGGTGCCAGCCACTACACTACACCCCCGAAGTGTTGAACAGACATATCCCCTGAAAATAGTTACCCAAACCTCCCAAAAGCTAAGTAGTATAGTCTTCCAACTTCCAAATCATACATTTCAGGGGGCGAACTGTTAAACTTCCGGTGGGTATAGTTTTCAGGAATGTATATAGCTCACTTAGGATTTTGATGGATTTCGGCAACCCTTTTCGTGAACCAAGCTACGTCGCATCCATCGTTCCAAGTCATCCCGTTGGATGGCGATGTCGGCTCCTTGTCGTTTGGACACCTCGACCTGGGTGATTTGTCGTTTGTGTTGAGGTTTAACCAACGAGTGCAGTGACCCGTGTAGAAGGCACCAAGATCTGCTTTAAAGTCCCCTTTTTTGCAGTTTTAAGATATGCAATTACACTTACTTATGTATAGGATGTATATTACATTACTTGTATACATATTTTGAACTTCCAGTAAATCTTGGCAGTATCGATTATTCAAACTTAATTGCATTAAGTAAAATCTAATTTTCTGGAACTTAAATCAAACGTCAAGGCAGTGACATCCAGTCGTGTTGTTGCTCAACAGGTTTACCTAGAACAAAGTCTCAACTGCAAAGAGATATACAACCCCCAAAATTTAACATAGCCCCAAAAAATGATGGTTGGAAGATGAGTTTCCTTTTGGGATTGCCTATTTTTAGGGGCTATGTTTAATTTCAGGGGTGTACTCATGATATGTGCCAGGGTCGATCAACTCCTATTGGGGATGGTCATCTCACCTTTAACGCCTGGAATCCTTATAGTGGGGGTATTCCTAAAACCCTACCATCCGGCTTACCACAGAGGACCAATGGGAGGTTGAACCCCCAACACATTCCGGTAAAAGAACCTGCCTGCCTGGAGGGATTCTCCTAGTTTTCAATAGCAAATACTTACTGTCTCAAATCATTAAAAGGAACTGTTGATGGTTCAGAAATCCGGCCAACCAGTTGAGGTTAGTTTATCTCATTAATTTTAGGGTTTTGTACATCCCAGGTGGTGCAAGAATTCTTCCATCAATGGAAGGACCCCGTTTTTTCCGATCCAGTCATCGTTAATTTTACCAAAGAAATCCATCCACTGGATAACCTTATCTGACCACTTAACCAACGGATCATCTCTAACTTCAAACATGTTGGAAAAAAACTGGTCCTGGCGCCAAACCAAAGCTTGAATCATACTGAATAGAAAACTGGTGGGAACAACTCATTAGATTTCCATAGATTTCCATTCTTTGGATTTTTTTCAGGTCCATATTGAGCTCTGGAGACTTCTTGGAAACAACCAACATCACACCCACAAAAAACCTGAAAACCGATATGATATAATCAACTCACCACACTGCTTATCAAGTGTTCAATCAATCTTACTGGACTACATTTCGAACCTATTGAATCTGCTTAAATCAAAAAGCAACTTCTTCAAAAACAAGTCCATGAAATTTGCACCAACCAACAGCTAAAATAGCTTCAAAGAAGTCCCATTAAAGTCTTCCCCCCTTTTAAAACAAAACACATGAGACAATCGACAAAACAACATCAAAAACAACCAAACACAATATCCCATAGGATCCATGTACGGAATAATTACCTACATTTGGTTGTTTTTTAATGGTGGTAAATATACCAGGCATGGGTGGGATATGGACAGCTCCTGTTTGATCAAAATCGTGCCTTTGAGGTTAGGTTTTGGGTCTCCCGAGCCATTCGGCTGGCAAACTCATCAGATGAGAGGTCATCAGGCAAACTGACCTCAAAATGCATGCCGTGAGTTACCAATGTTCTGGGCACTTGGATGTCCCAGGAAGTTAGTAAATGGTTAGTAAATGGGTTATAACCTACTTATACATGGGGTATATGGTGGTTATAACCCACTTACTAACCATTTAGTAACTTCCTGGGACATCCAAGCATGTTTATTATAAATCCTTAAATTGAATTAATTAAGGCCATTTTGGGGTCCGGATTCCCTTACTATTCACTATCTTTTGGGGTGACCGGTTGGGCTGATGTCGCTAGAAAAATGTTGGCTTTCTTTAACTCGGATTGTGGGAACAGTTTTTAATTTGAATAGGAAGGGTGTGACAGTAAATTCATGGAAGTAATTATTTGAGTCAACATCAGTTTATCAACTAATGGTAAATTTGTGGTTTGGGATTCAAATCGGGGTAGGAATCCAAACCACCAACCCAAACCACCACTTTACTATCAGTTGATTTCTTGGGATCCTGAAATAATGACTTGAAGTAATATAGCTTCATACATTAGGTATAGTCTCTTATTTTACATACATTTCTGATAAGACTAAAATAAACAACTGTATTTTCACAGCTCCATTGACATCTTGTTTCTATTTTGGATAGAAATCTCAGAACGGTGGGAAAAATAAAAATCCAAAACATACCCGATGTGTAGGGCCATGTATCTTTGAACATTCCCTGGAATTCTCATCGCCAGCATCCTGCGCAATTTCAGCTCAATCTATCAGTAAAGCGCTCATTAACAAGATTTTACTACCCTCCTTGGCCCTACTTCATAAAGGATTATTGATTATCTAGTTGGTGGTTGAACCACCCATTTGAAAAATATGCGCAAGCCAAATTGGATCATTTCCCCAAGGATCAGGGTAAACATTCAAAAAAACATTTGAAACGTCCACCACCAGTTGATATGGAACATATCCCATTAGTTACAGGGTTTTCATTCATGTCAGGTAGTTGAAAGCACCTCCTGGTTATGGGAATTTCCTTCATTAATCAAGCTGTTGATGAAACTTCGGCAGCTTCTAAACCGCTTTTTTTCAGGCATGCCAGGGTGCTGTAAACTGCAGGGACGCAATGTCACGTGTACTGAGTCCTTGGGTAGCGGCTAACACGAAAACACACCAGCAGCATTTCCCATGAAGAAACGGCAAAAGGAAAAACAAACAAGACTTGACTGTTCACTTTCGCAAGTTGTAATTTCATCAACTAATGGTTATTCGGTGGTTTGGGATACCCTTATGAAAGGGATTGTTACTTAGGGGTACCCTGATTCGAATCGCAAACATTGATGTGCTCATATTTGGTGAATGAACACCTACAAGAATACCTCCTCAAACTTCACATCATTCATATGGATGTTTCCAAAAATAGGGGTACCCCAAAATGGATGGTTTATAATGGAAAACCCTACTAGAATGGATGATTTGGGGGTACCATCATTTTTGGAAACACCCATATAACAACCACCTCCAAAGCCTTCCAAAAAACCTAAAACGGCCATCAGCAAACAAACCACCATGGAAAAATCAGGGAACAGCGGCCGTTTGGTAAAACTTTCCAGGACCACGATATGTGGGTTCCATATATCACATACCCAGATGCCCCCCATGTGGCTGGCCTATTTGCAGACAAAACTGGGTAGTTTGGGGGGGTAAAGTTAGGTAAATATACCATACATTGAGCATCTGGGATATACAGTTTCACATATATTACATAAGGAGAACATATTGCACTTGTGTATTCCACCCTCTCCAAGACATTGGTATATTCATAGATCCTCTCAGGGTAGAACAAAAACATCCGTTTTGTTTGCTTGGCCGTTTTTTGTTTTCCATTTAACGCGTGCCATGTCTCTCTCAATTTTGATAATATTGATCCCATTGGATCCAATAGCACCCAGCACCTGGAAATTGTGCGATGTCTGCCATGCGAGATACCATTGGATTGGATACAAAACACACAGGACGCGACTCGGCCCTTGACTCAAAAAAAACATGAAAAACCATCAAGAAACCTTGGAATATACTGTTTGGTTATAACATGACCCCTGATGCAAACCCTCCCAACCAATTTTCCAAAAAGACTCAGTGGTTTCAAATGGTGCCCCTTTTGTTTGGTTGTTTGTGATGAGGATTCCTTGATTTTGTTGGGGAGCTGTACGAATCAAAGAAAAATCACTTCAGACCGTCTCTGTGGGTTCAAAAGGGGGGTTCTATGTTGAGGGAATTTCACCGTTCGATGATGACTGAATGTATACCTGGGTGTTTCCAAAAATAGGTGTACCCCCCAAATCATCCATTTTAATAGGGTTTTCAATTATAAACCATCCATTTTGGGGTACCCAAATTTTTGGAAACACCCACCTTCATACTCCCGGCCCTCAGAGACCTAACGGTTGGAACCTGAAAAAATCATCCCTTTTGAAAACAAGTCGCCTTGAACATCTCCGTTCTTCCAAAGATATTTCAAAGGATCATTGACAGGACAGTGAATTTCCGACACAGATTCGTCAAAATGAACCTTCGATATCCATTTAAAATGCTTAGGATAAATTTATCGCATCCATTTCAAAAATCCTGTTGCCAGCCATTTTTGACCCAAGCTAAAAAAAAACTCAACACCAGTGGATTGGTGGGTTATTGATGAATTGCTTGACCTCAACGTCTCTGTTTGGCAATTCCCCGGTCAACAAACCTCCCCCTTAAGGTACCCCCCCCCCCCAGAAATAAGGCCTGATTAAGGGCCAATGAACCATTGGATCATTGGTTTCCCTTAATAAGACCTTATTTCTGAGGGGGTGGCCTGGGGGGTTTGTTGACCAGGCATGATTTAAGGAGTGAGCTGACAACACAGGGTTTGAAATGTCCCCGTGACAAAAAACAGGTGACATGAATGGAATCATCTTGAGTCGACCCCTCTGTAGGGTGATGTTTCGGAAAAAAAATGAATATGTCATAAACCCAAGAAGGGGAGATGAACCATCTAGATCTCTAGCGAACCCTGTTTTTAGAGATTGGAATCCCAAAAATCCAATCCCTAAGAATTGGAACAGGCAAAACATATCATATCTGCCCAACTAAAATAACACATCACATGAACCATCTTGGAAAAACCATCAAAATACCTCTGGGCAAATTACTTTAATTCCTAAATTTTAATTAAGGGGATTTTGGTGGGATTACCTTAGTTAACCACCTTGACCAGGTGACCTTGACCCGGCGGGTTGGTGGTCGCGTCATCATTTGCCCGGCACCATCCCCCTTACCCACATGATTTCGGTTCTCACCTCGCTCAAGGAGGTGCTGCTAATATTAGGCTTTTGTACTAGGGTCAGTACCTTAACCCGATTGGCGGGGCGGGAGATTTGTGCCCCCCCCACAGGATGAAAATTCGACGAGGATGTATATCTGCCTAGTTGGTGGTTGAACCAGCCCAATTTATTGAAACATATGTGCTCGTTTGAAACACACATCCAATGGGAAGCAAAAGTTGGCGTAAAGGTTGATGGCGGACAACAAAAAAACAGGAGTGAAGTTGAGATAGAACAAACTACATAAATTATATTATCCATAGCATCCATGTATGGTATATTTCCCTACATTCACCATCATTTACCACAAATATCAACCAACTGTAGGTAAATATACCATACATGGATGGTATGGGATATAATGTGACTGGATTTCCGCAATCTCTTTCCATCAAAACAACTCCATTCAAAATGTGATCCACTAAAAATCTAAGGAGCCATGGATGATGTATTTTCCTACTAGATGGGGAGCTAAAGAACTCCAGAATCCTCAACATGGGTAGTTTTTCTTGCTTCAAGATGTTTTACTAAGGTCGCACTCTCAACGAACATGATTTTTCACCACTTGAACCATGCCATAGGATCAATCTGGTTGATTTGTATGGTACATATAGGGTAAAGATCCCTATGGGCATGAAGTGTAAACAACACGAGTTGACCATGGATTAAAAAAAACAGCACCCCGGGTGCTCCCACGGTGCATTGAAGCCGAAGAAAGATATTTTGCATGATGTGAATGTTGCCCAGTTGCTCCATGTATGGTACTTTACCATCAATTTATGAGGTAAATGTAGGTAAATATTCCATACTTGTAGCATCTGGCTTAGGGCATCTTCGATACATATATTCAGTTCCAGATTTTCCAGTTTCCCGTTTCCACCCATTTCCCATCATAAACCGCGCAGGTTTGTCACCAACAAAAATCACGAAAAGTCACATATCTGTTGGAGTAGCGTGTCTTCCAGTTGAAATCTTTGGCCGAATCATTCACATCCATAATCGTCAACCCCACCTGGTCGGGAAACAAAAACACATGGTCCAAGTGGGGAGCTCAATGGTTATTTGGGGTTGCTCAATGGTGTGTGGGAAGACGTGGAATGGAAACAGCTCTCTTAGCCTCACTTAAAAGTCATTGATCCTGGTTTTCTTGACGAGTCAGAGGGTTTATATTACTCCTAAGTGGATGCCCATATCTATCATTGTAGCCACTGGAATCGGAAAAACATCCAACAAACCACTAATCATCATATATATATATATATACATGTATTGCCCCCATAAGCTTTGACCCTGAACATATGAAATGGTAAACAGGCAAGCTTTACACATTGTGTTAGACAAGCAAAACCCCTTTCTGAAGCGACCGTTTTTGGCAGTGGTTTGTCGTCTACTTTGGCTAAAAAAACAGTTTCAAATTGCGAAGCACTCCTGCAGATTAAGCAATAAATCTAACAGCCTCCACCTTCCCATGTTTGCCTCTCTCAACAAAAGTTTCATTCGCAATTCACAACAAGTAGAGATTCGATTACATGCTCTTTCTTTCTGTCTCATTTCCAGAAATTCTTGCTTTGATACCAGTTCTTGTCATTTCAACTTGTGTGAATACGAAACACGATGTCGCCCAACAACGAAAAGACATCACATTTCAATTCATCAAAAGTCTTGCTCCCAGTTTTCTTGCTTCATCCGGGAATTCCCGTGGGTGTGTCAAGCGATTTCGCTTCATCATAACAATGCCGGATCCAAACTGAAGGATTTGACATGCTCGCCAAAAGCATCAACAAAAACTAAATCACCAACCTGGATATACAATTTCCCTTCCTCAGCTACCTTTTGTTTTGCTGTTTTTTGGCTCATTTTCACAACGTAGCCTCATAATTTTGTTGAGCCCAGATTGATGATGTAAAACTCCAATTTTTGTCAACCCAATCCAGGAAATCTGGCATCCCATAGGCTCCGCATATCATCCCATAGCCTCCACATATCATCCCATAGGCTTCATATATAGTAAATTTACCTACATTCACCATAACAAAAAAACACCCCATTTTAGGTAAATTTACCATTCCCATGGATCCTATGGGTTTTTTAATTTCCCATCCTTCTGGCAGGCATAAATCAAGTCTTTCACCACCACGTCTGGATGTTCCTGTCGCAAGGGGAGGGCGACAACGTCGGATCTTTGCGACTCCCAATATTGATACCTTGCGTTGAAGGGAAACAAAAAAGTCATCAAGGAAACTTGCTTCACCTAGATTTGGAACTTGTGACCTACTTCCTGTACTTAGGGTGCTTAAACAATACTCTAGAAATATACGTTAACCGTGAATATCTACTCTTGGGATCGTTTGGTCATGTTTCCAGGACTCGTGGCATGTCGCATGGGCTTCATGTTTGATGCTGGAAATCATCGGAGTTTACTTGCTGTTAATGGTTCCAACATCGAAGTCACGTTCGTTCATAGGTAATTTGATCCCATGATTTCCAACGGTTTCTTGTTGCATCCCTTAGGTGGTGAACCCTTTCAGATCGAGATATTTTGAAAAATCTTTTTCCAAACAACAAATGGATACAAATGGGATATTTTTTGGCTCTAAACAGTTTTTTCGTTTCAGGGGCTTTCTTTCCCCCATCATTCTCATAGGATCCATGGGACTGGTTTACCTACATGTAGGTGATTTTTATGGTATATTGGTATCGGTATTGATATTATATTTCAACGTACCACGGATCCGCTAGCCGGGTTAATTGAATAAGATTTCATCCCAAGTCCTAAGTCAGCCAGCTGAGTCAACCAACCCCCGCCCTAACGTACACCCCCCCCCCCCCCGAAATAAGGCCAATCAAAATAATCAAACCCTTAGCAACCTTTGGCTTCCCCTAATAAGGCCGGCTATGAAAACCCCTGATTTCTCACGGGGGGTTAGGTTGACAGGCCGCCGTGAAACTTCCCAACCCCGCTGGTGAGGCACCTTCAAAACCGTGAGATCCATTCCAAGACACATCCCACCATCCTGACCGTTCCGCGGCAGACACGGTCACCGGTCACCCCGGAGGCGTGGAATGGAAATTGAAGTACACCCAAGGAAACCCATGATTGTTTTTTTGTGTAAAAAACCTGTATATTTATGTTATGCATTAAAACCAAAAAAATATATATATATAGAAAAATTAGATATGATATCTATATGCATGTAAATCATTGATGTTGATACCGGATTAATTTTCCCCCCCAATCAGACAGCCCCTTTTTGCCAGAGGCCATGTTTTTTGTATCCGTCCTAAGTTTCCCCCCGGTTAATAAAGATTTGCAATCTTTCCCCCCCAAATAAACAGCCCCATTTTGGAATTGGCCAGTCACAGTGCCCCCCCAATTGATCCACTTCATTTGAAAGAGTCAGGCCCCCTAAACTCATCCACAAGGTTGAGAAAGTAATTGTCCATTGTAAAGCTCATAGTAATTATCCACCCCCTCAACTCATCCACCACTACTTTCCATATAAAAACCATCTCTCCAAGAAGGTTTGGTGATATCCACTCCATGGTGCCTGTCTACCCCCAATTAATGTACACCATGCCCCCCAATTAAAAAACATCAGCTTCCAAGGAACGAGGTTCAGGTAGCCCTTTCTGGAAGGTCAGTTGATAATCTTCATAGTTCACTATTAATCAACTCCCCGGAAGGTGAGTTGATCATTTTCATGTAGAGATCTTTATTTCGTAAGGATTGGTCACTTCCAAACATATTGAAAATCTTCTGGATCTTCTGGACCTTCTAGTGCGGGGGGGGGTTATTGATCCGGTATCGACATTATATAATATGTAACTACGTATGAATGTATGCACTCAGATTTGCTTAGGGTTGGGAAAAAAAGGTCCAAACAATACTTCCCAAATATATGAGTAATATATAGTGATTTACCGTGGCAAAAAGAAAGAATGTACTCCTTCAAAACGAAATCCTTTACCACGAACATGACCATTGGCTCGTGCAAAATGGTCATAGAGCCAGGGGAATAGTCAATGAGAAATTTACGGCCATACCCTCCCTGAAACTAACAGTTCGCACCTGAAAAATGAATGCTTGGAATACAACCTTTCCTTTTGGGCCCCCGGCCTATTTTCAGAGCGTTTGCTGTTAGTTTGAGAGAGGGTACAAGATGGGGGCCGACCCAAAACTTTTATTTTCGTGGATTTATCCTTGGTTATACCCATGAAAACAACCATGATTAACCCCTGCGAAAACTAACATGATAATGGAACATGGTTGATTTTCCATTGTCACGTTAGTTTTCGGGCGTGTAAATTGGGTTTGCTGGGGTTATAGCTACCTTATAACTAAGGGGGGACACAAGTCACAAGTTGGCTTGCCCTTTTTCTGAGCACTGCTGATGCATGAAGCCGCTGGCTATAAAGTTGTTTATAGTAAACAAAAATACTTACAAACATATCATCACATCTTTATTGAAAAACGTGACCGGCCACCCACGGAAGCACAACAGGGAGCATCTTTTTTCCGGCTCCCGATCAGCTTTGTGCCGCGCTACGCCAGCTGCGGCAGACTCCCAATGTCAAGCACCTTATTTGCGCAGCGCCGCACGGCCCCCAGCTCGCCGATATACATGATCCTCGCCCGGTCGAAGAGGCCAAACACAATCCGGCCAGTCCGGCCGTCCACCAACGCTGCGTTAGCCACAGCTTTTGGCCTCTTGGACTCCTGGCACGGTTTTCTTAAGCGTCTGTCCCTGGCATATTGATCAGCCTCGTGAGAGCTTTCGTCGGGCATTTCGTCTTGGGGCCCCTGTCAGTAACAAAGATCGGGGATCTGTGGCACCTGTAGAGAAACAAGCGCAGCAATACGACAGAGTGTCTTCTGCCCTGCTTCTCCAAGGCGTGCATGTGCCTTTGTCCAAGGGTCAAGAAGTAATAGCATGCCAACATACCAAATTTGATCTGGGACAACCACCTGACCGCCGGCTGGCCTGCCATCACCTTAATCTAGCACTGAGTCAATGAGACACGTCAATGGTTGAAAACATGCTAACGCGGTATTTCAAGCGTGCATCAAATGAAGTTCAAGGCTTCTGCTCCGAGAGACTGACTGACTGACTGCGCCAGAATGCAACAAGGAAAACTGCCGAATGCTTGAGCTCGCCAAAGGCTGCTTGTGCAATGGATATATTTTGCAATTTGAAAACGTGATAGGCATCCACGAGATCAAATCATTTATTTTGCAGCCAGATACAGGTCTTTTGCCTAATTTGCCTTCAAGAAACCTAAGGAGCTAAATGTGCACTTGTGTTTTAACAGCTAATGCATAGTTATCTATCACTTAAGCTGCTTGCTCGTTGGATGTCAGCTTGAAAACACGACTACAAACACTTACGCAGGCACAACAACAAGCATCCTTTTTCTTCTCCGGGTAGCACTCGATCAGCTTCAGCACAGACTCTGGACACGCCTTGGAGCAACAATCCCATCAGCCACAAAGCACATTAACCACTATGCTGATGCAACCTTGTATACTCACCCATCGACTGAATCCCTGGCCGTCCAGGTTCCACTCATCCTTAAGCGGACGAGGTATCGGCGGAGCCTGGCCTCGGACAAAAACAAATGATAGTGATTTGATTGTGATTCTTTCAAAGCTGCTTAAAGATCCCAGTTTCCACGTCGCGGAGGCGGTGCCGCTGTGGTGAAGGCGCCGGAGGCGGTCTATTAGGATCTTTTGGACATCTCCGGACCAACAGCATTTTCATATCCCCGATGGCAGCTGGGATGTTGCGCACATACTGTGGGCCATTCTGGAATAGGTTAACAGAAACAAAGCAACAGATGCACAGGCTCTCTCACGGAATCTGAGCCGAGAACGGTGCGCTGCCTCCATTTCCGCCGCCTGGCACACACGCTAGAGCGAGAACCGCTGCAAACAGGCATTTCTGGCGCAAACGTTTGTTTTCCCTCTCTTTCTTTCCTCCAGTCGAACGCAGCGCCGCCGGCGCCACCGCAGCCACTAAAGCCAATCATGGTGGTGACCCGACGCAAAAAAGGGGGAGAGAATAGAACCAACAACGGCTTCGCACAACGTGAAACAAATCCTTGAAACGAAATTGGCAAACCTTAGCAGTGTCAAACCATTTCACATCACAACTCCCCCTCCAAAAGGTGAATAAAAATGTGAAAAAATGCAAATGATATCTTTCTGTGCGGCAGATATCATTCGAGGATTGTAATTGTAAAATGCACCTCATTGTGAATTCAACCTGTACAAAACATGCAGCCCCCCTCCTAATTTTCTACGAAAAAGTTCCAAGGCATCCGTACTTCAAAATAATTTGGGCAATTAACTCTCCAATGAGTTAAAGAGTTGCAATTTGTGTGGTAGCAACGGCCTTGTAAAGCGATGTTGCGTTTGCACAACGATATGTAAAAATTAAAATTAACGTTTCTTTCAAAATGATAATTGGGGAATCAGCCCGGCTGAATGAAAGCGGAGCCTGATGTAAGCATCAAGCCAGGCATGCAAAATGTCGGGATCACCACCATTTAAAAAAATGATTTGTTCAAAAAACAACGCGAAACCATGCATATTTACACGTGCAGGTTGAAACGTAAAAGGCCCAAATGCATTGAAATCAAACATAGGAACAAGTGCAGATGGGTAATCAATTTCACGGCCACACGCAACATGCAAAAAGAAAGGCAGCCAATTAGGTGGAAAGCCGCTACGGGCCCATCTGTGCAGCAAATTATTAATTCGTTGCAAGGCTCCATGCAAGTCGGGCAAATTTTGTACCTGGGAAAGGCAAACGGGCGAAAAGTAAAGAAAATAAAGTAAACAAGACAGAAGTGAAAGAAGCGTTTGACCTTAAGATTCTGCCAGGGGACAACATGCAAAGAAAGCATCGCGTCAAAAGACGAATTCTCCCAGCAGTAGATGGAGGTCTTGGATTCGGTTTTGATCGTCATATCTGATTCACCGGCGTTTCTCCATTCATTGAAGATATCATCATCATCAAAATCAAAATCATCATCATCATCATCATCATCATCCTCCTCATCCACCGTTCCTTTATTCATCATCATTCCTTTAGTCATCATTCCTTCATTCATCACTCATCAGCATCTACATCTACAACGTGGTGGTTGAGCCATTCACGTTGATAAATATGTGTCAATATTGCAAATCTTCACCACCTATAGAATATGATATACAAACAACCAACCCCTTTTTTTCTTGATAATGTTAGGAATACAATCTTGTCAACAGCTTCTCTTTTTCTTAAGCACAATATATTTCAACTAGTATGATCCAAAAGTAGATAGTGACTCACGTACAACAAATCCCAGGATCGATCAACTCTTTGGGGATAAACTCATCCCACCCTACCCGTTGATGGCTGAAATGCTGCACCAGTTGAGGGAAAGGTAGTTTATCCCATCATTTACATGGTTTCAAATACATCCCTGGTGGTGCAGGATTTCTTCCATCAACAGTATGTTGGGTACATGTTGGATCTTTACACCCCTATGACCCCCACAACAATAAATCAATGGGAGTTGATCCACCCCCACACATTGACCGGTTTTTAGACCAGCGCCTGAAGGCTGCACTGGCGGATGGTAGTCAGCTGCACATCTTTCCTGTGACTATGTCGGTCCACTCGTTCATAAGGATGATAGTCATTTGATTGTTGTTGTTTTAAGGCACCACTGACTACTGCCATCTAGATTGGTCGTCTCATGGGACAACCTTTTCTGTCCAAAACACAATCCATGAACAATTGGGAAGAGGTTAGAGGTTCCTTTTTTGTCCTCGGGAAACTGGCTACGAATTTCAGGGAAGGTACATCCGTATACCCAGTGTAGGAAACCCCTCAATCAAGCCTTGGGCTTTTGTTCACCCCTTAAAATTCTACATTGGAACCTAAAGCCATACATGCCATAAGTTCCCTACAAAAAAAAACTGGGCCCATACTTTGTGGCGCTTTTAGTCTCTTTTTAGTGGTAGTTAGATTGATCGTGTGGCGCTTGAGACAATTCAGGATGGGCGTTTACTATCACTAGGGTGCGGGTGTGTTTACTCTTACATTGAGGGTACAAAAACGATCCAATGGTAGGAAGCAAAAATATAACATATACAGTAAATAACTTATATCATGTTGTATTATAAAAATGATTGTTTATGTATTTAAAAATCATACTTCATACTTATATATCAATTACATCACCTAAATCATACTCCAACTTTAAGTATTTCACAATTCACCAAGCTGAATTCAGTGTCAACATCTTCAACATCTTCAAGTACAAATCACCACCGGTTATTGTCCCATCAGTCGGAACTGAGGTCTGACGACCTGAAAAACTCTCCCTGTCCGTTTTTCGTTCCAAGTTTCCCTTGAGGCGCCAATGGCTGGAAAATACTCTGCAATTGTCCAGCGGTACGGCACTTGGCACTGACCTGCCAGGATTAAAACACAACGGTGTGTCCAAAATGATGAAATCAATTTGTTGTAAAAACACATAGTTTCCTTGAAAAAGGGACTTGAAAGGATGTTTACCTGAAATGTTTGGTGATATATGGTATATTATATTTTCTTACATTTGGTTTACTGTATTTTTTTGGGGGTAAATGTAGGGACATGTACCTTACATGGATCCTATGGGTACTGTATAAACAAGATCCCGGGATAGGCTAAACACCACCAACCTCGACCAAAAAACCATTGACTTTTCACTCATCCCATCAGTCTCTAACAAAACCGTCGGTCTAAACCCACAAGCCTTCATGACTCATCAAATACAACATGGCTTCAAACAACAAAGCCAAGCTTGTTTCAAACCAAAATCTCTCAAGGACATTTTCCTGAGCATACCCTCAATTTCACCATGAAAGGACTGCTTTCACAAAATAGGAAAAAGATTTTGAGGCATATTCCCCAAGGGTCTGTGTTGGCCTAATCTGAGAATCTCTAAGCAAAATGTCCTTGAACAACCAAGGGCTCTAGCCTCTAGCTCCCAAATCTTAGAACAAATCCATCAAGTGCTATTCATTCTATCACCTCTCTCTCTCTTACACCAAGCCATCTCTCTCATCCAAAAAAAACAAATTCCAACCCACCCTTTTCCCCATTTCAGCCTGAAACCCACCAACTATAAACACGGTTTTGCATACCCGAGGCCTGTACCATAAATCTCTTACTGCTGGGTAAGGCCGCTGAAAGAACTTCTCCTGTAGGTTGCACCTCCCCGGGTCCATCATCCCAACGTCGCTTGCGCAAGGCGCGCACGTCCGAACCACTGAAGCCCAGCAAGTACAGCACGATGGTCAGATCTGGGAGCCTTGCTTTTCTAGTTGGTGGTTTCAACCCATCTGAAAAATATCAGTCAAATTGGATCATTTCCTCAAATAGGGATGAAAATAAAACATATTTGAAACAACAGTTTTGTTTTGGGGAGGGCGGTATATTCATGGGTCATGGATTCGATGGTCATGATTTGGGAGTTGAAAGATGGCAAAAAAAGGGAATGAGAAACTTAAAAGTCAATCATATAAAACATGTCAATGAAACATAATGAAACTATGTTTAACAAAATTCGTTAAAGGGGCTTGCAGGTGAATATTCGATATTTTGGGCCATTTTTTCCACAGCCAACAGATTAATTACTTTTTTCTTACGACTTAAAAGGAAAGGCTCGTGTTCCATAACCGTCATTTTTTTGCAAAGGCGAGCTGTTAAACTTCGGGGAGTGGAAAGGGGAATTGCATTGGAATCGGACTGGATCCCCAATACCTTCAACATCACCCGACTATAAACTCACCATTTTTTGGGAAGGGGGACATTGTGTTTGGGGGGTGAAATCCATCATTCTACTGTAAACAAATGGACAAGAAAATGATATACCATAAGCCCTAGGCAATCCTGGCTCACCTGAAAATGGTAACGGAACCCTACATACCACCTGCATTTTGGAGGTGATGAAGGACACCTACATACATCCTCTGATGGTCGGATGTAGTTCACCCTTTACGGAAGTGTTCAACTATCCCCAAGCAAATTGCTCAACTTGATTGCAATTTAATACTGGTGATGGTTCAGAAGTCCGGCATTCACCAGTTGAGGTTGGTGGTTTTAGCACCATCCTTGCAGGATTTCTGAACCATCCACAGTATGGAACATGGATGAAAATGGTCACAAGGTTGGAAAAAGTTCAATTAGGACTGGCAGGTAACATAGTAGCATTGATCGACTGGACAAGTCAGAACTGCAACAACTCAATGGCTGCAGGTCATCATATCCCTTCATGTCTTTAGTCCGTGGATCATTAGCCCCAACATGATGGTTTAAAAAGGTGATTTCCTTTGAACCATTGCCTATATTATAGTCGGGGAATGCATAAAAGGTGTCTATCTGTATATATATCATACATGTTTGCAACTATGTACAAACAAAGCATGCAATAAACCTTTCAGGTACCTCCTCCCCATTCTTCTTGGGGTTAGCCCCCAATTCTCTGAACAACAATCAACAAAAACACCTGGCGATCTCAGGGTTTCCCTCAGATTTTTGGGGTTTCCCTCAGATTTTTTCCGAAACGAAACCCTTCGCTTTTAAAATTACACCCGAGAAGCTTGGCAGCATTGAAAAAGACCGTAGGGCCAAAGGTTTCCAACATCAATCGAGCATTGGCCGCCTCACCGAGTTTCTTCGCATTCCCATGGGGTGAAAAGAACGGTATATTTACCTACCTGAAAAACCAATAAACAAAACAACCATTCATGTATAGGTAAATGTACCGGACCAGCCCCATGGATTGTATATGGGTTATATAATCACGGAAAAACAACACGAAAAAAAGCCTACTTTCCATTGAATTCTGGTGGTTTAATAGATTGGGATCTTTATAATTGGTGTATTACCCATAGGCTCCATGTACGGTATATTTCCCTACACCATAAACATCAACCAAATGTAGGTAAATATACCATACATGGATCCTATGGGTTATAATCCCCACATAACTGGGTAGGAAGTCATCCCCTACACTAAACAACCAGAGGTCCTTTTTTCATTGCTCGAATGTCACCAGCCCTACAGTTAACAAAGCACGGCGAGTCGATAAGTTAAGTCCAGGAGTCCAGGAGTACATCGTGAGTCATGAGTTTTTGTAGGGTCAAAGATGGGGAATTGAACATGGAAATACACTTCCGAAAAATTAACGAATGTCCCAGGTCCTACAAAAAAGGGACCGTTGCAAAGGGACATTTAATCTTGCAACCTTTGATTTTCAGGAGATATGTTAGTTTTGGGGGAGTAAATTGAGTTGACTACATGCATTACCTACAGATGCAACTTGTTTTTGTGTGGGAAAACTGAACAAACTTCATGGTATCTTGTGGACGGATTGATGTAGACATCATTGGACATCAATGTCATACCTGATAGGTATAGAATATTGCCAGGTGAACATACCAGGTAAAGTCATTGCCTTGGTTCCAGGGTGAACCATCCTTCAAACTATCACCTGTTGCCAGAACCATCCAGAACTCCAGAACGATTCCAAAAAGTTTTCTGCATTGGTTCACTAAAAATCAAACTGGAGATGATGAAATCGCTAAAGCCGACGCGGAGCCTTACTAATAGTGTTTGCCAACTACACAACCGACCAAGAAACTCACATTTTTTTGGTGCGTTAAGACCTTTGAGGCACACAACAACCACACAAACCTGTACTTGCATGTCCCGTTGGAAGTTAGGATCAATGATTAGTAAAATGGGTTATAACCCCAACAAAAACCCCATGTATAAGTATAGGTGAAATAACCCAATATACTAACCATTTATATATATCCTAACTTCCGTCCCGGGACCATCCAAGATAGGCCAAATCCTTTCCCAGGCCCCACCTTCAAGCCCTTCAAAGGCTCACCAACGGTGATGACATTTCGACATGCCACACCTGGAAGGTTGAAACCCCTCCCAGGGAATGGATGGATACATATCCTACCAAACGGGAAGGATATGGAAAACTCATCTAACTACTCAAAATGCCTTAAAAAAAGGGATATGTCTATGTTAGTTCCCAGAAAGGGTAGTTACTAAATTGGTGAAGTAGATCACATTTGCAAGCAGGCTTCTCATATTAATCGCAAGGTGTGGATATTTCAAGATGTGTCTGTTTTTATCCACTTCTTATACAATTCACCATGAATTCACCACATCTAATTGCTTTTAGAGCTCGTTTTATATCCATTTATCATCATTTATCTCATCTTTAACTCTGACCTTCACCTCCCAAAAACAACAACTAGTTGGTGGTTTCAACCAACCCATTTGAAAAAAATATGCGAACCGTCAAATTGGATCATTTCCCCAAATAGGGGTTGTTTATAAAGACATATTTGAAACCACCACTTATAGTTTAATAGAATCCCCCTCTACAAACCTTACACTGCCCATTTGAGGATGCCCCTCTACAACCTTACACACCTCGAACAAAAACAACCCAACCAAAAAACAAACTGATACCATCCATGGGGCTGGTCCGGTATATTTACCGATCCATGAATGGTTGATTCTTATGGTTTTCATGGATCGGTAAATATACGGTTCGCCCCATGGGGCTGGTATGGGAAAAAAACAACCCAACTGTTTGGTGGCTTCAACCCATCTGAAAAATATTAGTCAAATTGGAAATCTTCCCCAAATAGGGGTGAAAATAAAAAATATTTGAGTTGCCACCACCTAGCCAACCAAGAACAAACCCCGCCCCCCGTTGACTTTCACAAACTCACCACCGCCACCAACCTTCACGTTCGGCCATCAACTTCAATAGGTCGGTCTTGCGGAACTTGACCTCGCTCAATTCACCCAAATACCTTGGCGACCAAAAAACGTAGCTTTTTCCAAGAAACGGCCTTTTTAAACGTACCCCTTAGGATCCATGTATGGTATATTTACCTACAATTTGGTTGTTTTTTGGGGTAAATGTAGGTAAATATACCATACATGGATCATGGATCCTATGGGTACGTGTCTATACTTCGCATAATTGGTTTTCTGTTGGGTTTGATTGGAGGTTGTTGTGTTTTTGGTTGATTTCGAGTGGTGAAGTTTTCGAACATCTCCCAAGATTTTGTTTGGAGGAGGGGTGGGATAACTGATATCAATTATTTTTTCGCGATTCTTCAAAATCTGTGACCCGTTCTGAACAAAGAAAATGAGCCGTGAAAAACAACACAACAAAAATCAGCAGCAAAGAAAATCAGGTGTACATCATTCGCCAGTTGTTTGGCGACAAGGAGGTTGTTTTTTTGTTTTCGTGAGGGACTGAGAAAGAATAGTATATTTTCCGAAGGGAATCTTTTTAATCTCCCAAGTTTGTTTGGAGAAGAGTGGATAACTATGAACTATATCATATACTGTAAATGAAACATATACATATACATTATCGAAATATATCGAAATCATGAAACAAGTTACATATCATGATATACATTATCACCATGCTTCAAAATGATTTATGAACAAACAGAACGCCACAGTGTTCGTACCAGCTCCCCAACTTTCCCCGCCACGCCTTCCTGTGAAGCAGCCGTCGGCCTCTTCCACGTCACGGCAAATCCTGAGGGGTTAACCCCAGTTAAACCAGTTTGTCAGGCCATTTAGATTGGCAGTTATAACTCCATGACTGGTAGTGGTGAAACAAAGAAAAATAACACATGAGATCCTATAGACATTCTTTAGACTGTAGATGCTTGTGAAAAAATATGCAAACAAACATATCGGCTCGGTTCAAATTGATTCAATTTAGATGTAACAACATTGATTTTCATTGACCCTACCACCTGTATGAGTTGCATAGCATAGGGATGTATAGCTGGCAATATGGGGAAAATAGTCCGCACATAACTAATAATCAGATATCCCCTAAACAAAAAGGATTTTTTTGAATTGCTCAGCTGTTGCAAACCCGCCCAAAATCGTTGGAAAGCTTCAGCCAGGCTAAAGTTACCATTGGTAAACCCCGACTAACCCACCAAATTTCACGGGAATTTTTGTGATGTTATTTCCCGGCGCCTTAAAACGGGGGGTGGTTGGTAAATAAGGATCTGGAGAAGCAATAGAAAAGGAGCTTGTATGCTAATGTTGTGGACAACAATCTTCACGAGAAAAAACAAACGCAATGCAAAATCTTACATGTTTTCTTTAATCAAAAAACTAAGACTAGTATACCTGGAAGCCAACCATCATTTTAGAAATGGTGGTGTCCTTCTTGATGATGATAAACCCTTACTATAGTCAGCTTGAATCTGCTGAGCCCAGGCGTGCAGGTTCGAGTCCATATCACCTACTCACACAGGGCCATATGAGCGCGCGCCAAACAATGGCGGGGCGTTTGACAAGGCTGCACTGCGTCGATCTGCACCATCTCCACTGCGCTCCTCGGCAGATTGAATCAATGGCACGCCAGTATCCAGCCAATGTCCTCTGTATGGCTGCGTCCATGGCCTCAGCTGCACCTGACACAATAAGCGTCAATAGTTCGACCGGATACCCTTCAGAGTTGCGTACCGTAGCTCGGATCTGGCTCTCTGTGAGCCTGATCTTCCTTCTGAAGACGCCACGTGCGACTTCTGCGGTCGCAAGAGTGAAAGTCACAGGCGACAGGGTTCTCTTGATATGATTCGGGTGCCCGCATTTCCCGTGGCTCCTTTCCCCAGAGTCCCATGATGCAATGTGGAGTCCGTGAAGATTCACAAAAGGAGGCGAAAACTATAAACCTGAACAAATTAACAACTTGTACTAGCTCATGCTGAACTTTAAACTGCAATAACTTGTTGGTCAAAATCTAGTCTTATATATCTTATATCATATACTTATATCAATCTATAATCCGTGATTCCTTCGCTGCTTGGGATTCCTACGAAAAACTCATAACAATCATTGGACACAACACCTAGGTCCCTTGAGGTAAATGGTGAATCCCCCTTTTCTGACGATGCTGGGGAAGAGAGTGTTGCGATGTATCATGTGTGAAGGATATGTACCTGGAACCTGATGGCCATCCATTTATAAATGGTTGGCTATCAATTGGATGATTTAGACTATTTACCATGGAAAAGTGGTTGTTTCACCAAACATCCATTTTTAACTGGTTGTTTGGAGTTCCAGGTATATACGTGTTCTTGTGCATGGACTGAACTGATTGCTATTTAACTTGAGAAAATCCAAAGGAAGTTGGTTGACATTTTGTTTATGTTGTTGTTTAATGTTGTTTATTGTTTCTTGCTGTTCTTTTGTTGTTGTTCTTGTTCTTGTTATTCTTCTATCTTTTCTGTTCTTGTTGTTGCTTGTTGTTCCTCCAGCGATACATCCAAGTATAAATGAACTTGAGGAAATAATGAACTTGCAGTTGGGATACAAACAACTCACCTTCAAAGAACAACAAGAAACTGTTCTGGACGTCCCTGGATGCTTTTTTTCTGGTTGAAAAAAATGGTACAAACGTGCAAGTTGATGGGAACAAAACATTCATGCGACTAAACATCGTCGTAGGGATGCATGAAAACACATCAAAACAGAAACCACTTTCATGAAATATCATCTTACCATACAAATAAATGAGACTTTGTTCATCACCGCTACTGCACTAATGCTTTGGTTGCTTCCGGATTACCACACCAAATGAAACAAATGTCGGTTTAAAAAGAAACACTCGGATTGCAAACATCGCTGGACCTCTTCAACACCACTTCACCTGTAGGTGAATACTTGGATGTTTACCTAAAACATGGAACCTAATGACGGAACTTGCCACTGAGCGATGATCACTTCAAAGACCAAGCATCACATAGTCAAAGCCAAGCTGGCTTTTCACATGCTCCGCAATCTCTCGCATGCCTGGCATTTCCCAAATTTCCACTTCCAATTTGCTTCAAAGTGGGCCCAAAATGGCCCAAAAACCAGTGAAAAAGAGGGGCCCATAACTCCGCTTATACATCTTACCGGGGTTTTAAAACAGTTACCCATTTACCAGGCCATTGATTAAAGATTATACCTCATATACCTCCATG
This sequence comes from Breviolum minutum Mf 1.05b.01, assembly GCA_000507305.1. Classification (NCBI taxonomy): domain Eukaryota; class Dinophyceae; order Suessiales; family Symbiodiniaceae; genus Breviolum; species Breviolum minutum. The sequence goes on along the minus strand of DF243366.1, from coordinate 12,558 downwards.
TATAACTAGTAGGGCCCCACTTTCTTTGAACCTCCAGCACAAATAAGTTGCCCGGCAGCCCGTTGATGGTGGAGACATGAAGTTTCAGTTCCATTTTCCGTGTGAGCAAGAGCCACCAACAACTGCAAACTGACACCAACTGACACGGTTTGAATCGATGGTTTTTTTCTCTGAGACATCAAACATATGTGTCACCCAGTAAAAAAAAAAGGATCCATGTATCGTATATTTACGTGTAGGTAAATATTCCATGCAGTTATCATTGTTTTTTTTTACCAATCCCTTCTAGATTTAGATACTCGACTCGTTGGTGCTTAGCTGATTAGTGGTTGAGCCTATTTTTTTACGCATCTTCCAAAGTACCATGAACCACCCCAAATCCCATCCATCCCCAATTTCCAAAAAACTCAGATGAACAACAATATTTGAAAATCACCATGAACCGCCCCAAACCCAACCCATCCCAAAATTCAAAAAAAAAAAACTCTAAACAACTCATTTTGTCCAACAAATTCTTGGGCAATCTATTATTTTTTCCTTCACCTGAATGTTTTGAGGCAAGTCTGGGGTCGGTAGGATTCCCTTCCTATTCACTAACCTTCTGGGGGAATTCCCAACCTTTCCGGGAGTTTGTTCGTTTCTTAAATCTTGCCCTCATCCTAAAACAAAACCAACAAATTCCCCACCATTTTCATGGGAACCTAAGGGAGTACTACTAACCATTGGCCATTGGTTTCCCTTAATAAGGCCAGGACAATTCCTACCCCTCCCCCCGGTTGTGTTGGGACCTGTGTTGGTCAGAATTGCCAATCGACATCCCAAGCGCTTCATTGCTCCAGAAACCACCTTCGTTCAGGCAAGGCAGAGGCATAGGCATATCATGGTGCTCCGCAACAAGGGGGGGTAGCTGGTAGGGCTCAAAAAAAAACAAAAAAAAATGTGAATTTCAGGGGACATCATTTGGAATCATGGGAACTTATTATATTAATGGGAATATTTTAATGGCTGGTTTCATGGAAATTGGTGGCGGGAATTTATATCATGGGAATTTTATGGGAACTTTGATGGGTAGTAGTGGAAGTTTGATGGGTTTTTGCATCCCGGAAAATAAGGCCTTAGTTTTCTCCCTAGGACTAACAGCGAGTCTACACCTGAAAATGGATGGTTGGAATACGAACCTTTTCCTGTTGGGGCAAAAGGCCTATTTTTCAGGGACGTTTGCTGTTAGTTTTAGGGAGTGTAACAAAATCGAGTTATATAACAAGTAACTACTTTTTTGCAAATTTCAATTCTATACTGTGAATTCTGGGTAGACCATCTTTTCTTTAAACGGATGTATTTTTCACTTAAATAGGTACAGTATCCATTTTCGGGTATGTAGCAATATTCTGGGTAAAGAATTGATCAGATTTTACCGACCTGGGGATGAAATGTCTTGAAAGGAGGGTGCCAGATGTAGCCAGAAGATGCTCCGGAAAGGATGCGTAGGAAGGCCAACCAAAACAATAGCATTAATTTTGACATTCATCCTTGGCTAGTTGGTGGTTTCAACCCAATTGAAAAATATCAGTCAAAATAGGAATCTTCCCCAAATAAGGGTGAAAATAAAAAATATTTGAAACCACCACCTAGTTGGTTTACATTACCCTGATGTTGCTTTTTGAGTAATACATAAAACTAGTTCCTCATGTCTATCCTCTATCCGTACCCCAAATACCATACCGTATAGTTGTTAGTTATATATTCTATATACGTACTTCTAAATTCTAAATATATGACAAGTAGAGTATTTAGAAAAAAAACATGAAAAAAACACATGCCGCTTCAAAATCAAAATCCCAGCATGTTGATTTTCCCAATTTTTCCGCACCTTCGCCACATTAAGACTCTTTTTCACTAGTCACTAGTATCCTGTCCTTAACCCCTCCCTGGCAAAACAAGGGTTGTTATATTGCCAACCAAAGCAATGCACTACCAAGATTGAATCCCCCACATTACCTGGTGGTTCAAAATAACTTTGCAGGTGAGGTCACTTAAACTTTGGTAAAAGGGTGGTCCTTCACCATCATTTGAAATGGTTTAAAAATAAAAACATCTGGTATACAGTACCCTCCCTGAAACTAACATAGCACCTACCAGCTTGCGGCATCCCAAAAGGAAACAAAAAATCATCTTCCAACCCTCCATGTTTCAGGTGTTTCCACTCGCTGTTAGTTCCCTGGTTTCGGGTATGTATGATTAATTATCAATGACCTCCCCCAAAACCCACCACCAAAAACCCGAGTTTTTCTAGTTGGTGGTTGAACCACCCCTTTGAAAAATATTAGTCAAATTGGATCATTTCCCCAAGGTTCGGGGTGAACATAAGAAATCTTTGAAACCACCACCCAGTTTTTTGTTCCAAAACCCGGCCTTGGCTCCGGGTGTCCAAGGCAAATGTTGAATGACTTTCCGCAGCAACGAGGTACTCTGCCCTGAAGCCCGAAACGGGTGGCAGGGTTGGGGAAGGCCATGATCCCCCAAGCAGTTTCCAAAACGGTAAGGTGCCGTTTTGTTGTTTCCAAAATGGTGAGGAATAAATCAACAACCCCAGTGCTTCAACAAAAAGGAATATCAACTCATAAAACGTAGGATCCATGGGACTGATGATATTTACCTATACATGAATGATTGATCTTTATAGCAAATTGTAGGTGGTTGTGCTGGCCACACAGGACTCCCCATTGTATTTGCCACCCATTTTGTTCCCCCTGGCCTTTCAGCATTTCAAGCTTCTGCTCGACGCCTGCACGTTTTCCAACATTGGACTGGCATGAAAGGAAGGCCAAGGTTAAAAGGGAAGGCCACATTAAGAAGTGATGTGCATGACATAATCTTAATGTAATATGTATACATATATATATATATATCTGGCAATTCTTTGTGCCCTTTTTTGGATGGTCAAGTCACACCTTTCAAAGCTTAAGTGACCTCCAACTAGGGGATAACAAGGTCACTTTGAATCACCTGGTATATACATTGTATCCATAAATACTGGCTGGTTTTAACCCATATCCCCAAGGAATTGACAACAACAGCTCATCTTCCCCGCATTTTTTGCGTGAAAGTTCAACGAAATCATCACCGAGCCAAAATCCAGAATAAATCAAATACTTCACCGACTCGAAAGAACATCAGGTCCATCACCAGCACTAAATCGGATAGAGAAAGATGGAAATTATCTATAAGTAATACCCAATGAAATAGAGACCGGACTGACTCAAGTAATGACTATGTGACTATGTTGTGGATATAACGATATAACACCCAAACTATGGGCAGCCGGATCAGGCAGTACATCGATCCGGATCACACAGATTTTTCAGATTTCAGGCGCTTTAGATTTGCTAGTAAAAATTCAATCATATTAATTATGGTAATTCAATCTAATGCTGATTTACCATGGTAAAGAGCTTCAACAAATCTAAGGCTACTGCATCTTTTCAGTGTTCCTACCAGTGTACTGCAAGGAAAATGTTTCATCCATTCTGGCAACCGTCATCCCCGGATCCTGCGACTTCGCAACACATCGAACTCGATTCAAATTTGTGTTGGCCCACGGTGCAGCACTTCAAAAAACAACATTTCAACCTGATGAAATCCACGTTTTTTCGTTGATTCTTGAAGTAGATTATCCCTGGAAGTTCCAGTCGTTTGCGGTTCGCTAATTTCCAGCAACTTGATACACCCATAAAACCATCAAATCCATCAATCCTTTTTTGCCTCCCTAAAATGGTACTTTTTTCCCATGGTTTTGCAAGGTGTCACCATGCCTGCATCCTATGGGAACCATCACCATGTCACCATGACCTGCCTGAACCATTGGTCGTGACCTCCGTCGGAAGCCCTGCTTCCCGGAGCACCAAATCCATGACGTCCTCCTGACCTCAAAACGGACGAGGAAAATCAAAATCCACCGGATCGACTTGACTTGGATCAACTACTTGGATGTCCCGGGACGGAAGTTGGGATCAATGGTTAGTAAATGGGTTATAACCTACTTACAACTTTGGGGTATATTGGGGTTATCACCCATTTCCTAACTTCCAACGGGACATCCAGGTAAGTCTACACCAACAAACGGTCCACGTTGGATAGAAAATAGCCGGAGAACTGGAAAAACATCTTTGTTTTTCTCGGACTATACATACATTTCCCATAGGTTCTATGGGACTGGTATATTTGCCTACATTTACCAGAAATATAAGCCAAATGTAGGCAAATATACCATACATGGATCCTATCGGAATACCTTTAAGATATACATCTGATCAGTTTTTTTTACATACACCTAATCTCAACAAAATTTCAGAAAAAAACACGTGCATAAGTTCTTCATTCAAAAAACGATCCTTCCCCCCAACTTTCGCCATAGGTACACAGCACGTGTGACAGGCCGAAGACCACCAAGGATTTACCATTGGGCCTGTCGACCAAAAGATTCACGCTGGGGGAGCGGTAAAATCACCGGTAAGCTTAAAACAAGAGATTTTCCAGTAGAAAGTGCAGGATTTGTATGTTTACTTGGTGTTCTTTTCTTAAGCCATTCAATGTATAGTATATGAATATATACAAATATATATAAAAATATATATATATATATCTACAATATAGATATGATTTAAAACACATATGATAGAGTTAAGATGGATCATTTCCCATAGGGACAAATGAAAATCTTTGAAACCGCCACCTCCTATAGTTAAGATTGTTATTAAGACACACATCAAACAATATTCCCCAAGTGGTGATGGATCCCATGACANATGTCATTTTCAAAAGCATTCATTCAAGATTTAGAGGGGGTCATATATCCGGTTCCAGCCCGACATCATACCGGCTTCGTAGATGTCTGGGTAAACAACATCATAATTCATCAACTTAATATATACATTGTTAATAGTGCCCAGCTGGAAAAACATCCTTTTTGTTCTCTTATCAGATCTTTACGGAAAATAACCATGTGCTTGCATTCTGGAGTTTCTTGATGGATTTAAGAATATCTGTATCTATGTGTATATATAAATATATGTGATATGTGTATAAATTATGAATATATGAATATATCGTACTCCCCGGTTACAGGGATGACCAAAAATCTCTCCAGCACTGAGTGTCTTCATATCCCTCAGGTCCCAGCAACTTCAAGATTCATACTCACTAAGCCAAAGGACCAAAAAAAAGTTCTATGAACCATTTTTTCCTACGAAATCTGAAAAAATCCCAAAGCCTAAAGGTTAGCCATTGGCCGAGTATGTAAATATATATATATATATTTCTATATGATCCCCTGTTTACCCCTTGAAAAATTCACTTCGAATAAACGACTCGACCAGTTCGCCATTCATCGGCCTATTCATCGCATCCCACCATCGAGCAGTCACCTCTGCACCATGAGACCAACAAACCTGATGGCCATTGGCTAGTGAAAGATTGTCATAGAAGCTGCCAGGGGAATATTCTATGAGAAGTTTAGGGTCATAAATAAAATCCATCAAAAAATAAAATGGGACCTTACCAACGGACCCCTAAGTATCCGTAAGTTGCTAGCTACAGCCATCAGATACTCAGTCCCTTCAAAGGGTCCGACTGGGACGGTGAGTTGTTGGAGAATCTTAAGGATGACTTCTTGGTTCTCATGGTTTCAGGGGGAGGTATATGCCTTTCATTTTGAGAAGGCCTATTTTCAGAGGTTGTTTTAGTTTCTGGTATATGTTTTTTAGTATACATTCATATCATAGCTAATCATAGACTGTAGACAATCACCTACTGCGGTACAATCACCTACAGTATATTGTATGTGGTATACTCTGAGAATACAGGGCAATGGAATATGTATTCAACCATCTATGCTTCTAGACGCATTCCCATCAAACATGCCACTTTTGATCATTGGCGCTCGTGTATGCCTTGATCTTGGACATTTATAAAGATATTTTGAGCCAACAAAGTAAAAAATACAAACAACGGCTATCCACATGTGATATGGTATAATTCTATATAAATATTCAAATCATAATATTTCACCAACCTGAAATCGCCCTGAAATCGCCGGAGTTCCATTTCCCTTTCCAAAAAACGCCACATTTTGTGTGGGGTAAATGGGTGAAGGTCAAGAGACTTTGACCCATTTCAAGAGCTGTTTCCTGGTTCCCTTAATAGGTGGTAAGTGATATATAATCACCCTATAAGTGGCATATAAGTAGGCAATATATAAGTGGTATATAAGTGGTATATACTGCCAATTGGGGGATTATATGGTACCGATCCCACCTATTAAGGGAACCAGGAAACTCCATTGACCATTGTAATCCGTTGTATATGGGTGTTTCCTCCATGTCTTTACCTACTAAAAATGATCATTTTGGGCTGTGAAATGGGAAAATCCACCATTTAAGGAAACACCCATTATTGGAAATCCTGAAATTCCCAATGGACCAATATTTCCACTAGGTCCTTCTTTGTCAATGCTATCATCATTCCATTTCAACCCATCACAATAAATGCCCATTGTTACATAATTTTGGCTATTGTTACCTTCTGGTAAACGAACATAGCGAGATATATACATCTTCTAAGGGTCCAGCCATTCCAACCAGCTATGTGATTTGCCCCAAGAGTGTACATAGTTTTGTGCAACCTCCACGATATTATCGCTATGAATCCCATCATTTCAAGCCCCTCTAAAGCCGGTGATACTGTTGATAACATTCATCCAGGTTTGGTACTTGGAGGATCCATGCCAGTTATTTGTAGAAAGTGGGCTTCGGGCCACCCGCATTTATGGAGGTCGGCCATTTGGGGGCAATCCAAGCCGATCCTTGGGGTCCCACAGCGATTAAAACAAAGTGGAGTTTCAAAAGGTGCTTCTTAAGATTGGGTGATGAATCCCATGGGAATTCTCAATTTGTAAAAAAAAACAACTAAAAAACATCGCAAACAAAAATATCTTCATCAAATTGGGGGTAGTTTTTATGATATCCCCTTATAAAAATCAGAAGATTAGATTCGTGGATGATATCCACTGAGCTGTTCCCCCTGGCCTTCTGTAAGCCTTCCACATTGCCAGCGGCCGGTCCCATGACGATGCATGCTAACCTCGTTGGATTTTTTTGCCAGGGGGCAGCTAAGGGGTAGTAAATACTAGAAAGCAACGAGAAATGGTATAGTAAAATGTCTAAAGATCACACGGGGTTTTTTCTTCAACCCACATATTATAACTCAATTGGCAAGGGATTTTTCAGACTTCAAGACTGGAAGGTGAAGTAGTGCTCAAGACTTTTCAGGAAAAGCACAATCAAGTTGATTTCAGTAGTGCATTGGCAACAAGCGCAAAGTCACAAAAGGTATCTTCCCTTGATGGAAACAAGAAATCAGGATAAAATATGAAGGCATGTGTGATTTCTGGATCTCTTTCCAAATTGACCAAAAAGGATCAACAAGGGTTGTGCCCCCCAATACTGTGTTGGTGCATTCTTCCGACTTTGCATAATTTGATAGGCAGGTACTACAACAAAGATTCGCGCTGATGGAAACCCTGGGGCCGGGCTCCGAAAAAAAAAAAAACATCCTTGTTTCCAGAAGGGGTCTTACCCACAGCTCCTTAGCTCCCTTCCAAGCACCACCTAGTAATGGTTCTAATGGATGGTGGTTGAAGCAACCCCATCTGAAAAATATGCTCGTCAAAATGGGTTCATCTTCCCCAATTTTCGGGGTGAAAACAAAACATATTTGAAACCATCACCTATAGAGTACAATCCCTTCTTCGTACGGTTCTTGAGTCTCAAATCTCGCTGGCTTAACCATTCCACTCATGCTGCATGTTTTTTTCAAATTCACCATGAATCGAAGGATTGTTCAACCATGGGATTCTCACCTATGTAGTGTGAGAAATCACCAAGTTACCAATAGCTTCTATAGTTCCAAGTAATAATCAATCAGTGGCATGACCATTCAAAGATAAACTAAACATGGGTCATTATTTAGCGACTATAGACAAACCTATCCTTTCAGCATGGTTCAGAACTCTGAAACATGATCATTGAAATGACACATTGGAACCGGCACACCCGGCTTAAGCCTTTTTTTTCGAAGATGATGAACCAAAGAACCTAGATATACACAAACACATCCTTTATGCCTATATGTACTGCAAGTATTGACTCATTCATCATTATTAGTGATCCACTGAAGACCGAAACGCCATGATGGTTTTTCAACAAGTAGCCAATGGGAGTTCACCACTTGAGGTGAGTGACTTGTCACATAGGAAATCTCATACAATAATCGTTATAGTAAAAAAAAAACAGTAAGGTGGTGTCTACTATTGAAAAACAAAATCCGACGTCGTAAATATCCAGGTTTTACTGGTTAATTTGTATTATTTATATTGGCAATTTGGCAATTTGTATCAATTTGTACAAGTTTTCTCCAGATTCGATCCATCATCAAACAGTACTATGCTATGTTGTCAAATCAGCGGGGGAATGAGGACCAGAACTCTTTGGGTACCAAAAAAATGGCTCCAGGAATAAGTCACCAACAATTGGACATACAGTATCCATTTCCATCTTTCCTGATGGAACACTTCAGCCGAATCCATAAACTGACATCCCGAATGACAATGGTGTGTAACTTTCGGTCCCATCATGGGCAATACCCAGAATCCATATCAATAGGTATACGGTATACGTATAGTTACTTGGTATCTCCGGCAGCAGCCATTTCCAGCAAGGAATCTAACTCTGCAACTTTCTGTGCTAGAACATGGTCCTTGCGCGCCCAGGCTGGAACGATGCCGCTGTTGTAGTGCGTTCGGATGTGCCGAAGGAATGCCATGTTTGACAGGAGGTGGAAGACTGGCTCACCCAACATGCGCTGCTTCGGCGAGAACAAGGAGATGAAGTAGGACCATTGTCTTTCGCAGGGTATAGTACCGCTCTGCACTGGGAGACCTCCTTGATATAAGGCCAACGCGCAACGTCGCCAACGCATGAGGCCTTCCACCCGGCGCTGATGCATCAATCTTCGATAGTGTGATTTCAGCTTGCTTGTCCACACACAGGCCTGCCCCCGAACTTGTTCCGAAGTAGCTGCCCGAGTTCTTGGCGCGAAGCGTCGTCTGGTGGCTTTGCGCCCGACTTTGTACCAGGCTTGCAAACCACTCATGTGAAAAATCTGCTCATCAAATTAGGGTCAATTCCCCAAGGATCGGGGTAAACATTAGAATCATAAATTGAAACCACCACCTGGGTATAGGATGGTATAGGTATCAACTCTAATAAAACAAAATTCATTAAGACTGGTTGGTGGTCGCAACCCATCTGAAAGATATGAGTCAAAATGGGAATCTTCCCCAAATAGGGGTGAAAATAAATCATATTTCAAAGCACCACCCAGATTAAGATTGCCCACATGAAATTAAATACGCCATCTTCCATGCACAGCGACTTGAGACCAACCGGACATCTAATCCGGATCTGGACTTTGTTGTACTCCCCGTTGTGCTCCTGCATGCCGGGTCTCCCTGGTCTAGGCCCGTTGGCTTGTTGGACATGGGACCAACCAGTCACTCACGAGAAAATGCTAAAACAGAAGTCATATGATTGCAGGAGGAACCCTAGCTACCCTCCCCTGAAACTAACATAGCACCTGAAAATAGACCTCTGGAAAAGCAGATTCCTATTGGACACCATCATTTCTAGGGGCTATGTTAGTTTCAGGTAGGGTACTTGAAGTTTATTGATAAACATATTCAGATCATTCAGGGTTGACCTGGGTGTATGCCATATTACTGAAAAAAACTGAACAGTCATATCATTCACCATCACTGGTCTGCTTGAGAGGGTTCAGGTGAAACCAGCTTTATCAAGGGGAGGAGACCTAGAGTATCTTTTTGGCTCAAAATCGAGCTACCAAACGAACAGTACATTTGGGATCATATTGAGTATTACATAGCATTATCGTAAGCACATTCAGGGTAAAAAAATCATGAAACATGACCAAAAACAACAGGTGTGTGCCCATCTTGAACTATAGCTACTAATTAGGTCAACTGGTCCCCCAGGCCCACCCTCCAAAAAAAAAAAGAGAGTGGGCCGCCATGGCAAGGTGGAAAACACGGTAAATACCAAATATACCATCGTTTTCAGAAGATGTTTGCACCAAATTCACCCCCCCAAAAACGACCCCTTCTGAAAAATAACGCCGACATCCCGTTTCAGGAGTCCTTCATGTTGTCGCTTCTGTGCTCGATTTCCAGTACGACACATCCATGTCCCCAAAGCACCTGGATGGATAGGGCAGTTTCCCGGCAGCTCCGTGGGAGGTTACTACGTATACAGCAGGTATGTAATCATATAACCCATACCATCCATGGGACTGGTACATATAAGGTATATTTACCTATATCATCCATTTAAGATATATTTACCTACATGAATGGTTGATTCTTTATGGTAAATGTAGGTAAATATACCAGTCCCATGGATGGTATGGGTAATATCCAGTTGAAGGAAAAATACATGATCATCTTCAAACTGACACAGGACTGATGATGCATTTTGTTTTGGGGAGGGACCTGACCTATGTTTTTCTTTAGGCTATCATGTATTTTACTTATATCGCCACTATAATGCATGTGGAAGTTGTCGTTTGGGGGGCCTTTCATTTTGCAGTCTTGGGCCCACTCAATTCTTTGTTGGATCTCGCTTGTCTTCACCGTGCCTCACATAGTTTAAATTCATGGCCAGCATGGCTGCTTTCAAATTGCATTCTCAGATTCCATCTTGATCTTCCGGGGTGTAGTCCATCCTAGTTGGTGGTTTCAACCCATTTGAGAAATATTAGTCAAAATGGGAATCTTCCCCAAATAGGAGGGACACTAAAAAAATGTTTGAAACCACCAACTAGCATCAGAAATGAAGCCACATCGAAGGCACGATGAGAAAAAAACGTCATCCGGGATGCCAGCTTGATTTTTGTGAACAAATATCGATCAACTCCGAGTGGACTGACAACGGCAACGAAACAATTTTTAAGATTCACCGTTTACGTCGTTTTTGTGTTATTAGCTCAGTAGCCGATCCGAGAAAGTGCCCCTTTTTTTTGAAAACCCTCGTGCTGGTCTATCAGGATTTCAAAAAAACTCACCGAATCCACTCTTTGCATCAAGAAAATCCGGAAATCAACATCTCTCCACCAGAGTCTTCTCACCTCCCCACCAGACACGTTTTTGGAGATGTATGATTGACGATTGTCCGTAGTTGATGATATTTAATTGATTGATTTTTTGGTAATGGCTTTTTTATATAATACTTATTCAGCCATTTCGGACCATGAAATAGAAATTCAAACTTTATCTTTCCTGCTAAATATGTGTAATCCTTTTTCACGTGTAACCGTCTAATAATCAAGCGCCATTGGCTAAGAATATAAGAAGAATTAAGCCGAAAACTACCCCCCCCCCCACCCCAGAAATTTAACGAATTGATATACCTTTTAAAACAGGCCTATATTTTTTCAAGTCGCCCACCACCGGCTTTCCAACGCAGGCCCATCTATCATCTTGGGGCCAAAATCCACCTCCAAGAGTTGGCACTCCCCGGGTCCCGACTGGACCACCACCTTGTCTACATCCATGATAAGGGCCGGTGTAATGGCCCCACATGATACCTAAGTTCGTGATTTTTTGATTGGAGACGCAGAGGGAACTGAAGTTTGGGTGTGTTTCAATTCTGAGAGATGAAAGCTCCCGTGTTGTTTTCGTTAAAAACGTCTCTTTCATGACCTTTTGTTGAATGCGGGCTGCATCCTATTGCCCCAAGCAGTTCATGATTCATTGATTCATTGGCAAAAAGCCAACACGCTCTTCTTTTGTCTTCTGACAAACTCATAGCACCTTTTGTACAATCACCTAACAGTCTACATCTCGAGCATGGGTATCTCCTCGCCATCCTCAGTGAGTGATGTTTAACAAAAAGGCTTTCTCCACAATCTGACTTCCAACCATCAGTGGCATCTCATCACTGACGGCATTGATGAGGATGTTGATATCCACTCCGCCTTCTTTGGGTAGGTCTTGCACTAGGTTTCCCCAGTACTCGCAGTAATACGCCACCAAGTCACTCAAAATCTTGTGATGAAGCAACCTTTAATGATTACTTCAATGTCACTTTGAAGAAAAAACATGCTTTAAACAGCAGCTGCCCGTGAGAATGTCAATGTTTTTTTTTAACAAAATCACATGCATCATTCCTGTCGACTTGCACATGTTCAGATGCTCCATGTACGGAATATTTGCCTAGATTTACCATCAGTTTAAGCCCAAATGTAGGTAAATATACCAGTCACATGGAGCCTGTGGGATTGATATTTCTCCGAGTGAAATTATCAGGTCACCAACCTGAAGTGTCCCGTGGTGTTGCGGCGCTAAAGAGTTGAAAAACCTTTTTGATCGGTTTATCATATACCCCATAGGATCCATGGGAATGATGTATATATATATATATATATACCTAT
>DF243365.1:0-41174 GCA_000507305.1 Breviolum minutum Mf 1.05b.01 | reverse complement strand
GGGATCCCTTTTTCAAATACAACAGTCGGACTTCCATGCAACTTTTTTGGGCCATCCAAGCACACAATATCTTCGTGTCCTCACATCCCCAGCATCCCAACAATCAACCATGAGGCGCGCTCGTGCTTCGCAGCGAGCGCGCTCTTCACAGTCTCGGATCACCTCGGCGACCCCTGAAGCGCGCTCGTGCTCAGCGGCGAGCGCGCTCTTTCCGGTTCGAGAGTATGGATATATTTATAGTATATATAGACGACGCGCTCGTGCTTCGCAGCGAGCGCGCTCTTGCGCCATTAGGTTTGGTGCAGAAGATGTTTGGAGGATCGAAGAAATTCGAAATCTCTACCAATACATGCTTCGTCGACCTTATATTACACTGACCAAGCTTTGTCACTCCAATATCCATCCGCCGAACTATCCTCTGTGTCCAGATACGTGACATCGTCCGCGAATCTGGATTCTGCTTCGGATTCTTCCCACGGCGAGTCAGATAACTCTGCCAAGGAAAAGAATTGATAGTCAGTTTGGACTGAGCGACTTTCCCTGCCAAGGTCCTCAGCGCGGATTGCACGTTGCACCACACGGGTTTTCCGACAACTTTTTGGTTTTTGTTTTCCGTGTACTCTTGTCAGAGGCAGACCTTCTCTCCTCCTGGCGTTGGCAGTAGCAAGTGTTCGTCTTTTCTTGTTCCAAGAGTCCCAGTTGGGCTTGCCACTTTTGTCGCTTTCTGGCGGCCGGTTTCCGCTTGACCTGCCGTATCTTTTTGGCGCCTTTTTTAGCTTTCGACTTCGATGTAGCCATCCATGCGACGGTATGACCACCTGGAGGATCCAACCCCTTGCTTTGGACAACGTTTCTCTGAAAGAGCACGTTATGTGTTGTTTGTTGATATTGCTGTTTGCTGTTGCACGAAGAAGCATGCTTCCAAAACCACGAGCAAAGTTTGGCGGCTATACATGCCCATCAATATTTCCCTGCCTTGAACCCACCCACCCTCCCTTCAAAAGATAAATTTATTTCATGGATGGCTGCATGGGCAGTTGCTTTGGTTACACTTATCATGATGAGGCATGACATGGCCTCATTCGGGAATGGTGATGGTATCCATGCAGTGGGCTAGTGGCTAGCCCATCAACATGCTGTGGTTTTGCACATTTGTTAACCAAACAAAGTTCCATTAAGGAACAACTTTGAGTTTCCACTTTAAGTGTTTGCAAAGAAACCATTGAGTGCACTCAGAAACTAAATTATAGTCGTGAAGCCCCAAAACAGTGGAACGTGTTTTTTGTTTTGCGCAGAAAACAAAACCACCACGAGGTGTTACATATCTCATTTTAGAATGTTTACTCCCCACACAAATTTTCAGGGCCGAAACATGGAATGAAGTTTGAACTCCAAACCTTTTTTTGACCTTCCACATGTTTTTTTTTTGGCGCGTTGTCAAACCTGGATCGAAATCCCGCCGCTCAAATTTCCAAATTGCAGTGCAAATGTGTTGTTGGTCAATTCTTTGACAACGGAGAATTCTTCAAGGGGTAAGGGGGTAGCCTCACAAGAATATTTTCTATGAGAATCAAATTTATATGTACAAAACCCTCGGCTTGTCCACGGAAATCCTTAAGGTCATCCACTGAGATTCTCGATTGGCGTTTGAAAGTGATTGGAATGGAAATGATTTTTTCAGTGGTTTAGGTGAAGTGGAAAATTTCTTTTTTTAGATGCCATTGCATGCCATGGTCTCTCACTTGGCTTGCTGATCGCTGGCCTGATTCGAGAGCACGGTGAAGCAGTGCCCAACGAAGCAGTGCCCCACGAAGCGGAAGGGTTGTGAGGAAAATTATGTTTCAGTGGGTCGTTGAAAGTTTTTCTCCTCCGATCTCAGACTATCATAGATGGATAGGACATGAAAACCTTTACTTTTTTTGAAAACCCGTCGAACCACGAAGATGGATACAGTACTACATGAAAATATACACCGAGCTACGGTTCAAGATGTTTATCATTTCAACTCACTACATGGATATGGCAAAATTTACTGAACCGCAAAAAAGAAGTGTTTTGCTTCAAGCTTGGCCATCCTTTCATTGAACACCCCGGTCACAATCATGGCAGAGTCCAGTGCCCCTTTGCCTCTTGGTGACGAAGAGAAACATGCGAAGACCTGCATGGTTCCAACGGCCGAAACTTGGCGGTCTGTGAGCCCTTCGGTTGCAAAGGGAAAAAACAAGATGGTGTTTTTTTTTTAGAACCATAAAAAAGTTGTGGGGAAAGGTCAATCGCCCACATTCCCATATTTGAGCGGGTTCCCAAAACCTGTTGCCCAATGATCAGGGCCTGGCAGAATCCCCTGGGACTTTGAAGAGGTAGACTCTTGAACTTGATTCCATTTTGTGGCTCATGGTAGCAATTCACCTCAAAATTTTAGAACCCACACTATTTCTGATTGAAGACAGGGCTGGCTGGGTTTATAGCCAAACTACCATGAGACACTTGAAGCAATTTATGTTTGTTTCCAGTCCCCGAAGACGGATAGTACTACAGTCAGTACTACAATATTTTACAACATTATGTAACTTGACTGAATGTTGTTTTTAATTGTTTTTTGATATTCATCCTTCTTCCAATGTTGCTTACCACAAGTAAGGATTCTGTTGCCCGGGAAATGGTTCATGGATTACCCTTCAAGTTGGTGCAACTTGTCCAGGGAGATGAGTTCAAGGGGGGCAAACTTATCAACCTAAAGTCCGACTTGGCCAAACCATGCGCACATGACCTTGCGCTCAACTATGTTTGGTTGCTTCCACTTGTGAAGGCAAGCCCCCAAAAGGCCATGTTTGGGAAACAAATTTTGTGGCTACAATCAAAATCATGTTTCAAAACTCCATTTGTTCCTACAAATAGAAGTAGATATCTTCCCTGGTAGGTTCCTTCGGGATACTTCCTATGCGATGTATTTTTGCAAGCCGATGCCATCCTTTCCAAGAAGTTGTTCAGACCAAATTTGAAAACTGGTGAGGGTCGGGAATCCCTTGCAGCCCAGGAGGCAACCAGGGCAAAATCTTGCCTGGGTGCACTCCGATATCTTTGGAGAAATTCCAAAGATGCGGCCCATCACCCCAAAGTAGCCGAGTTGAAGACGTATGTCCGTTTGAGTCCAACCCAACAACACCGCCTTGACAATCCAGGTGCCGATGATGCGAATTTTCCTGCAGCGATCAGGGATGCTTCTGAGGTTGGTAGTGGTGGTGATGAATCGGATGGCACCGGTCATGAGGGTGGGGGTGATTCCAGTTCTGATTTCGATGATGATGAAGAAACCCTTGAACTTGGTGGTGGTGACTCTGAAGGTGATCATCGTGAGGATATTCAACCTGCTTCTACCCAGGAAGATGACAATGGTTCCAATGATGGGGGTTCTGATTCCGATGATCATGAGGATGGTTCCAAAGTGATTGTGAGGAGAGAATCAACCCCAATGACTCAGATGAATTCCCGGACTTGCAGGTTAGTTCCAATTGGCTTGGCAAATGCTACCGTGACCAAAAGGCTTACTGCAATGACTATGATGATTCCTCCCGCGTTGACAAAACATATGATGTTGATTCCAGCGATGATGGGGATGATAATGATGGTGATCAGCAGGGAGCTTCCATGGTTGATATGGAAAAATTACGAACCGGTTGGATGAATGACCTCAAGGGTGAACTTCATGAAGAGAAAGCCATTGCTGAGACCCCTGTTGTTGTCTTGAGATTGAAGTTTTTACATTTAGAGTTTCCTCTAGGGCTAAGGTAATAGGGACAACCAAAACACCAAGGTTACAATTTCTTTGTGTATATTTATATATGTGGGTGTAAACTGTATATTGTAAAATGCTTTTACCGCAACATGTGCATCTCGGCTGAGGCGTCCTTTGTTTAAAGGGTATCTCCAGCATTGCGAGAAGGCACTCAAGGATTATGGCCCCAGCGTCTACAGCTTGCTGTCCACTATCCAACATTTCCAGTGTTGGGTTCGTGGGCAAAAAGCAGCCGACTTTTGGCAAAACATTTGCTGGCTCAATTGATGAACCATGATGTGAAGTTTATATTCAGTTGTCTGTATATATATATATCTCTTTATTTATTATATTTATATTTATATAGATATTTATATATCTATATTCTGAATTATGGTGAACTATGTATTTGTGTTTTATATATCTATTTGATGAATATGCAAACAAATGAAGTAGAAAGCAAAAGTTGCAATCATGTAGTAAATCAAAACCAAACAATTCTCACACTTTAATCGTTTCACCCAAGATCAAAAATTCTTTTCTTTTGCTCTTCAAACCATAAATGACTTCATACGGTATCATCCACCCTCAACCCAGTGGTCCTCAAACCAAGGAGGCTTCCACTGACAAGCCTGAGATCGATGCAAAGGCTGGGCAATGGGTGGTTAGATTCTGGTTTGTTTCACAACCTTTCTGGAAATTCAGCTGGTATGTAAACGTATGTAAGAGGAAATTGTGTTCATGGACCAACTGATCCTCCCAAAACAAAGTGATGTCCCATTACCATGAAACAATTTAGATGCCTGACATCTTTCTACACCATTCCTGCTCTGCATGGCGCAGGCCCCCAATTTGCAGACTGCATTGGAGATGATGCAGTTGGATGGATGGTTGGTGGATGAATCCTGGTCCAGGACTCCTGCGGCTAAGCGGCCACGTTTTGCCACACAGGTCGAAGAGGCTTTGCGCAATACGCCTCCACCAGTTGTGGGGCGCCAATCTGAAACTTGTTTTGTTGAAAAGGGATGTCTTTATTATCTCAAAATTGTAAATTGTTTTTTTGTATTGCTCTTAGATAGGCATGGTGCCTTTACTTGAAAAAACTGCATAATGGTATACTTCCAATTTTCAACTTAGGCCAAAGCCATCAGAAAGTCCGTGGCCAAAGAAAAGCATGGCGCTGGTTCTGTTGCTGATGATTCGAAGTATGAGAAATGTACCATGTTCAAGGGCTACAATCTCAATGACCTCAAAGTGCCAGATCAAGCTCTTCCAGTGTTGGGAAGGGAGTATAAAGGTAGCCATAGCTACACAGTTTGCGTGGAAGGAGCTGCCACTCATCTAAATTGTTTTCTTGAGATTTCTTTATATACCTAAATACTTGAATGAAAATAAGATATGAATACATTATATATCGTCTAGCGGTTTAAGTCCCATACCTTCAATGTCAATTCCCTGTCCCAACTCTCAGTTTTTCACCGAAACTTGAGGCCATCGAAGTCCTTTGCAAATGTCATGCCTTCGTCGTCAAAAAGACCAAGGATGAGGCACCAAAGCCGGAAAAGGCGCAGTGCACCTGGTCGAAGTTTGCGTCGGTTGCTGATGCTTGGCAAGAGGCCAAGATCAGGGCAGGTCTAGCTGGTGCCTGAGGCCACCTCTTTCAAGTTTGATGTAGGATCCAAGTTTTTGACAACTATGATTTCTCTTTTCCTCTTATCAAGTCGTCATGACAAGTGCAAAGTGTTTGGCAAGTATGATATACTCTTTCTGTTGGTTTTGCAATATATGCTCAAAGGCCCCTAGGAGCGTCCAGGGAACGCTTGGGTCTCATGAGTTTTGTTGCGAGATGGGGTTGGGAAGCCGTTGAGCGTGTCTTGATCTTGACACCGGTGATGGCTAATCTTTAGATACGGACTCGCTGTCTCTGCAAAAACGATCTAAAGAGCGAGGGGTTTTCCACCTGGTCCCAACAGTAACTTCTTGAATGGTTCCGACAAAAACTTCTTGGATGGTTATCTCTGCAAAATGTTATCTTTCAAGATATGGTACATATAAAGTGAGTTTTCAAAGATGGTTATCTCTGCAAAGTATGGTACAAATAAAGAGGGAGTTTGCAAAGTAACTTCTTGAATGACTCGAAATGGTTCTGACAGTATATGATTACCTTCTTCAATGGTAAAATATGGTACAAATAAAGAGGGAGTTTGAATGACCCGAAATGGTTCTGACAGTAAATGATTAACTTCTTCAATGGTAAAATATGGTACAAATAAAGAGGGAGTTTGCAAAGTAACTTCTTGAATGACCCGAAATGGTTCTGACAGTATATGATTAACTTCTTCAATGGTAAAATATGGTACAAATAAAGAGTGAGTTTGCAAAGGAACTTCTGTGAAAGGAACGTTTTCAATGATTTGTTCAATGAATCATTTGAAGAAGCTCCAACACCAGAACATTTAACCCATATATAGAAGTTATCCGTGTCGATGGCCTCAAACACTTCTCCAGGTACATCGGCAAGCATCCAGATTCCTGAGCCATCACTGGAGGGCAGTTGGTTTGGGCGCTCCATGGTCCATGGTGACGGTGTGTGCACCCCAAGGGTCCCCAACATAGGTCTCCACTATCATGAAGAGATGTCCAAAACAACCCAAATATCGGAAGTCAATTTGCAAAGCTCTAAAGTCAAGAAGGGTTTCCCAGCGCTATTTTGGCTCAATATCTTTGTTTGAAAGGTTTGCTTTCAGTTTCAACATGGGGATCCATGGCAAGGGTGAGTTTAGGAGGCGTGCAGTGGCGAAAGCTGCTAAGGATAGCATGCCATTTGGACTTGGGGTTCCCAAGCCACCGCGACTTTCCCCACGGGATCGACAGCGTTCTTAGGTGCTGGCAGGTCTCAAACATCTCCAAGCCCCAGCGGTTACTTACAGTAAGGATGGAACAATAAATAAATAGTATTTTTTTGATGTTAGGCAATCACTATTAGGAATGGATGTTCGGTTAAAATGGATGAAAATAGATCCCTACTCAAATTGTCACTGAAGATTATCGGGGTGACTGCTAGTAAGTCTTCCCTGCTCCCCAAGGTTATTTGCACATTATGTGCATTGGTCTTTGCCGTGCCTGGGCTTGACTGGACCCATGCAACAGATCACGTCGAGACGTTTGCTGGAAAGATGTCTGTGACAAAAGGTGAGTTTCTGGACCGGGCTGATGAAAGTGAAACCTGATGAAACCCAAGTGTTTTGTATAATAGGTTTGCCGGGCTGATGAAAGTGAAACATGATGAAACCCCAAAAATTTTGTGTTATATGATATATGTTTGTTTCTTTCAATGGGGTTCCCTGAAAGGAAGGCCGAACTAGTGTACCACTGGACATTTGAAATCGATGAGTCAATGGATCTAACAACACCTCGTGGCTTCAGCAACGCGGTTTTCCAGTTGCTCAATGTGCGGCCGGGGGGTGGACATACGTCTGCCCCTGTGTGCTCAACATGGGTGTTCATGTCCCGTGGAAGTACTCATAGGAGTGTTTCTAATCCTTTGGGTAGGAGGGATTCCGATGCTGTACAAATTGGAAACCTACTTGCTGCAAGGGCAATTTGCCTCCTTTTGATAGCCAGTGCTACTGGCATCTTTTGGGTTATGGAGCAACCAGGTACTTCGTTGATGTATTTGCACCCGCTGTTTCAGCGGCTATTGAAACTCGTGGACGTGAAGCAGTATAGAATGAACATGTCAGACTACGGTGGGGATACACTTAAGCCCACTATACTGTATTCAAGCCCCCTGAACAATTCTGGAAACATTTTGCTTTTTGTTTAAACAACGTCTTAGTGGCAACGAAAGGTTGATGGGGATAAACCCTGGGGTTGTTCACTCCAGCCAGTCTACCCCTCGAACACTCGTCATTCAGGCCATGCTGCGATTGCTGATATCCAGCGCTTCAAGAAGACCACAAAGGCCAAACGGACTCCTCGGAACATGGTGCGTCGATACAAAAATGCGAAAGGCGAATCGCGCGTCTGCGGAGGTCGTGATTTAAAAAGGAGTCAAGCCTACCCTTTGGGGTCTCTAGTCTTTTTAGTCATAAGCTTTTGTATTTATATGAACCCAAAACAAACCAGAGTCAAACTGATTTGTGTTCGTTTTGTGTGAAACCTTTTTAAAGAAGTTAGGTTTGGTCGTGCTCTTGCATCAACAAGAACTGCTCATGAAAAAGCAAACGTGAGATCGGCTCGTCGATTTTTGAAACAAGCTTTGCAAACTGATCATTCAGCTGATGAGCGACCAACTGTGAACAAACAGTGGTCTGATTTGGCTTCGTTGAACGAAGTTTTTGCGTACCTATCGCAGAATTGAAAGATCTGTAATGTGTTTCTTTAATTAGCACTGGGCTGGATTTTTAGGTTCAGCTCAAAAATTCACCTTTTGCAAAGGTGGCTTTGCGGGGAGCTAAACATGGAAGGGAAAGGAAAAAGTCCGGCTTCACGTAATTGTTCCGTATTAGCATTTATCTTTGGGTACCAGGTCTGAGAAACGAATCTGTACTTGCAGGTATGGTATCAATATAAAGCATGAAAAGGTTTGCAAGAGCATATGGATATATGTTTGATCGATACCAACCATTTCGGGGGTGTATTAGTGTTCATCTCTCAGTCATGCCCACCACACTTCCAGGAGAATGCCTCTTCGCATCACGCTCAAAAGGCCAGCTCGGTTTCAAGGTGCACCTTTCGGGATGCAGCTTGTAGACAGAAAAACAGTGAAGATTCAACAAAAATCTTGTTGCAAAATGGAATGATTCATAAAAAAGGAAGAGTCAATGAGAATCTTGTTGCAAAATCCAAAAACAAAGGATGATTCATAAAAATCAGTTGCAACATGTGCAAAATATTGCTGCGAAAAAACTGCGAAATTGCTGCGAACAACTGCGAAATTCTGCGAATTGTATTTTCCATATTTTTCAATATGTTTTTCGATGTTTTCACAATGGTTTCTATATGTTTCTGTACCGCTACAATCTTAGAAACCAGAAATGTTGTGCATTGTATGCAGCACTGTGCTCAACCCAGGAGTGAGTCGCGGTTTTTTTGTGTGGCTTTGCGTTGCCATGAAGAGGATGATTGGGAAAGTAACCCCTAGCCCTAGCGAAGCTAGCTCTAGGCCTTCAGCCTTCAAACAAGGTACTAAGAAGGATTCGAAGCGTAGGGTTACTTTCAAACCCAACCCAATTGATCTTGACCTGCGGAAAGTGAAGAAGCCTGCGTTAAAGAAAGGAGGTGAGAAGCCAGGATCGAAGAAGAAGGACAAAGTGAAGGAGAAGGAGAACAAGGAAAAGAAAGAACTGAAGTCAGGATCCAAGAAGAAGGACGAAGTGAAGGAGAAGGAGAACAAGAAAAGAAAGAAGAGAAGCCAGGATCCAAGAAGAAGGACGAAGTGAAGGAGAAGGAGAACAAGGAAAAGAAAGAAGAGAAGCCAGGATCCAAGAAGAAGGACGAAGTGAAGGAGAAGGAGAACAAGGAAAAGAAAGAAGAGAAGCCAGGATCCAAGAAGAAGGACGAAGTGAAGGAGAAGGAGAACAAGGAAAAGAAAGAAGAGAAGCCAGGATCCAAGAAGAAGGACGAAGTGAAGGAGAAGGAGAACAAGGAAAAGAAAGAAGAGAAGCCAGGATCCAAGAAGAAGGAAGCAGCTGAAGTGGAGGAGCAGCTGAAAGCAGCAGCAAAGAAAGGTGAGAAGCCCATCAAGTTTGTTCCTGCAATCAAAGGGGAGATTGAGCACATGTTCGTGACCCCAGAGGCCAAAGTTAGGAGATCGTCGTCATCCACAACAGCGAGAAGCAGCGCAGCTGAGAAGGTCAAGGAGATGGAAGCAATGTTGGAGGCAAGTGCTTCAGGTGAAGATTCCAATGAAGGAGAAGAAGAAGGCGAGGATTTTGAGGATGATGAAGCCGCTAGTGCGAGCGAAAGTGAGGATGCAAAGAAGAATAAGAAGGCAGAAGAGGCTGAAGAGAAGTCAGGAGATGAGGCTTCAGCAGAGGAGTCAGGAGATGAGGCTTCAGCAGAGGAGTCAGGAGATGAGGCTTCAGCAGAGAAGTCAGGAGATGAGGCTTCAGAAGAAAAGTCAGGAGATGAGGCTTCAGAAGAAAAGTCAGGAGATGAGGCTTCAGAAGAGATGTCAGGAGATGAGGATTCAGAAGAGAAGTCAGGAGATGAGGCTTCAGAAGAGCAGTCAGGAGATGAAGCAACAGAGAAAGATTCTGACAAGGAAAGCGAGAAGGATGAGAAGAAAGGTGAAAAAGAAAAGAAGGACGCAGCTGTGCACGACTTGGTGGAGGTGACCAAAAAAAGCACCCAAACGTCTGCCAGTATCAAAAATAGCATCCTGTCTTTGAAGCTTTAGTTACTTTCCATTTTGCTTCCAAAACTTCTTGGGGATTCCTAAATGGGTAGTTAAAGTTCTGATCATTTCTCATTTCCTTTACTGCAACAAGCAACATTGAGGTATGACTCACAAAAAGGAGTGGGACCAATTCGTACGTTCCAAAGATCGCTTCAGGCTGCATGATCTTCATGCTAAAAACAAGGTGGAATACTTCAATCTATGGATGGATTGTGATAAGAACTGGGACTCAACCGTTGCTGCAGTCAAGAGGAAGCAGTCCCAAAAAAACAAGGCATCTAAAGGGTGGACCACAATCCAAGGGAAAACATTGAAAACCCAGCTGACACCTGAGAAGTTTGCAACTCTCACAGCAAGTAGGGTCCAGAAGGGACTCTACTTTGACGATGAAGATTTTCCTGGGGATGAAGATGAACCTTTGATTCGCTTAATTC
This sequence comes from Breviolum minutum Mf 1.05b.01, assembly GCA_000507305.1. Taxonomy (NCBI): domain Eukaryota; class Dinophyceae; order Suessiales; family Symbiodiniaceae; genus Breviolum; species Breviolum minutum. The sequence continues at coordinate 30,562 of DF243365.1, read as the reverse complement.
TACGCTTTGTTTTTTGTTCTTGACCCTTCATCCTTTAGTTTACCTTATATTTTGTTGACATCCCTTTGTTCAATCTAAATGGTCAACATCCCAGGAAAGATGGTATCGGATGAGGTCGTCAAGCAAATTCGAACAACAAGATATTTTTGAAGATTCCTTTGAGATAGAAGCCAGTGCCCAAATCGATAGCGAACTCCGCGATGCCTTGATCCACCCGGAGGATGGCTTGTTGGAGCCAGGGGCAATGCCAAAAGTTCAGGCCTCGGGAGATGGCTGCAAAGTTTTGCTGAAGACTCTGGAAGAGGCTTTGAGTGGGACGGGTGAGGATTCTATCGCTTGTAAGAAAGTGTTGGATGTCTATAACAAAACTTAACAGGTTCTTCATCTTTCCGTTGGTTTCCAAAGTACTTGATTGCCATTGAATCTATTCACTACTTTGATAAAAGTGAAACGCTGAGTTTGTCTTGCTGAGACTTTTCAAAAGCCATGTTTGGCAGCTCAACAGGTCGCAGAGGCCCCCAAAAAAAGAAGGAGAGGCGAGAAGAAGGAAACTGGTGATGATGAAGAAGCTAAACCGGTGGTTCCTCTTACTCCCAAAGAGGTGCTGGCTGAAAGGGTTCCTGACTGGTTGAAGGCCGCAGCCCTCAACAGGACTTCTAGTCTTACCTTGGACGGCTTGGGATTTGCAGATCAGCTCAGCACAGCACTTTTGACTCAGGCAAAAGACATGGAAGCTCTTTACAAAGAGATCCAAACGGCACTCAATGACACAAAGGATGATGAAGATTATGAAGCACTGATGGCAGAGATGGATAAAATCATGCAAGGCTCTGAGAAAATGCAGGTGGGGGATTCTAGTCGGCCAAACTGTCAAAGACATCATTTACATCATTCGCCAACAAACCTTTAACAAAACATCTCTCCCATAAATGTCAAAAACCTGTCTCCCATTAACAAACCATAATCTTTGCGAGTGGCTCCAGTGCCATTTGCTTGCTGCAGGCAGCCGCAAGTGCCTTCAACGCGCATCCCAGGAAGAGGAAAGGTAAGGGTGGTAGCGGACCAAAAGCCAAAGCGAAGAAGTGAAGTTTTTTTTTCTGAGGGTCAGAGGTGCTGTAGGAAGTAGCCAAACAGCTACTTTAAGTCCCTCTGTATGCAGAAACGGGTATTTCACAAGTGACCAACTTGTGGCACGAGGGAGTTTGAATAGAGAACAACAAGTTAACAAGTTATAGTCAAACATGTGTTTTTTGGTACAACCTTCGTGACAATCTTACGGGAGTCTGGCAATTGACCAGCTAGCAGCTAGCAGCTAGAAACGATCGCCGAGAAAAACAGATACCGTAGCTTCCAGAATTTGCAACTTCATACTCGCTGGTAATAATACCCTAGATCTCCTTAGTTTTTTTGCCCTTCACCACAGGTGCTCCCACCTCTACATCTTCGAGGAATGCTCTCCCGGTCGACCTGTGTTGAACAAAGAGATCTATAGCATTCGCAAGTATGCTTTACGGATATAGCGCAATAGTATTCAGCTAGATAGGTAACATACTTCACACACATGATACTTCACTTAGGTTTGAGATGATGTTGATCGAAATAAATCATCTTCTTTGGATTGGCTATCTGGGGTTTAGTTTCGAGAGATGGGACGACATGATGGCCAGGAAACGGCAACGTTTGGAGACCTACGAAAGATCTGCAACTGTTGAGAAACTTATCAATATGATAGGTCGTGGGAAGATTCAAATTGCAACAGCTGCAGATCTTGCTAGAAGTTTTGTGGAGGATGGAGGTTTACACCAAGCTCTTCATGCCTTTGCTTCACTAGGCAACAATGGGTCTAGTTCCTTTAATTCAGAGCGGGATTTACATCGTTGGCTGGATGCTCTTTTTGGGTTCCGACTCCAATCTTATATAATGCCAATGCCTTTGCAGGTGGCTGGCTCCTTAAACGCGTAAAGTTTTGTTTTAACCCAATGGTCAAATAGTGTTTCAAAAACATGTTCTTATTTTGTGTCCTCGTTTTTTTCCAGAGTCAAACAGAACATGCTTAGGTCAACAGCACTGATGCACAGGAGTATCCGGTACATATGTTCCTCCCTCACGAGATCATCGACTGCTTATCCGGCTTATCCCATACCCCGAGCCCACTGACCTTCCAATCGTTGATGCTAGGGGATTTATCAAGTGATGCACGGGTGGAGTTTTGGGATCATGTCCGCAAACTACCCCCTTGGGAAAAACATCCGATGCTATCCGACAACAACTACAACCCTGAATTTACCATTGGTTTAACCATCCATGGAGATGGAGCTGCTATGTTCAGGGAAGAGGAATTGTTCGTATGGAGCATCAGCTCTGTTTTTGCAATGCAAGGGATGTGCCATGATGTTCTGGTTTTTAAAATACCTGTGGCAATTGTGCCCGAACGGTTCATGCGGACTGAAGAAGAAACTCAACTAAATACAGTACCTTTTGTTTTGGTTCAAAATAACTCGTAGTCTGGCCTTTAAAAAGAAAACATGGCTAGTGTCTACATCATCACTCCCAGGTACGAGATGCAGCCAATGAGGCGGTGGCCTCGGTGATGGCATGGTCCATCGAGTGCTCTTCAAATGGAATAGCTCCTAGCGTGGGGGTGAGGGGTGAGCCATTCCCGAAGAACAAGTATCGGTATCACATGGCCGGCAGGCAATTGGCCAAAGGTTACAAGAGCCCTGTTTTCTATTCATAACATGATTTTTTCACAGCACGGATTCCTTTGATTGTTTTTCCTTTTGTAAGTGTAAGTTTCTGGGCTGATACCTGTTGAAATCAAAACGTGTTTGGGATACAAAAGCAATTCTTTGTTTCTTTGTTCCAACACATGGTCCATAGCCAAGGGGAATCTTCTTTGGTATGAAGGCGGACCTCAAAGCTAGATATCAAATGCATCGTTTCCAGAAGATCCAAAGGTATTTCAAATGCGCCCAGTGCCTTGTCAGTTTACTGGCAGCCTTGATTTTTCCAACACTGTCAAATGTCAAAAATATAAGTATTTGATTTACTACTACTATGACTATAGAATATATCTATGAGTTAGTTATTTTTTACAGTTGTTTTTTACAAGCATCATTATCATAGGATTTCGAAATAGGATGTATAAATACACAAGGAACATACAATGTCATATGAGTTTTGTAAACGACACTGCTCGGACACTGTCTCCTCAACTGCTCGGCAGGATTTGTGACCAGTGCCTGGCAAATGGATCAGTGCGTTGCCCAGACACCCTCAATTACAGAAACTTTGGTGATGATGCGGCGTGGACAGAAACCTTGATAGACCACAAAAGTTACATTGCCATGACCCCTGAATCAAACCGATCACCTTGGTGCAAAATTCCAGGATTTAACTTTGAAAGTATCAGCCACGATTTCTTGCACAACTGCTTTTTGGGAGTTGGACGAGACTTTGTCGCTAGTGGGATTTGGCTTCTGATACAGCAAGGCATATTCAGCTATGTTCCGGGGATAGACTCGCTGGATGATATCTTAGGGAGCGTTCAATTGGAAATGACAGCAACCTGCAAAAGCGCTGGGTTTCTTTTTTACTTCAAAAAGCATGTTTTCCATTTTCCCATCCATTCGTTTTCTTGTCAAGTATGTTTCCTCAAATTAACTCACCACAGAAATCTTTGGGGTCCTAATCAGCTGAGGCTGTATGTTCCATCAATGGGCTCTAGATACAAGGCTTGCCATATCAAGATTTTCATTTGGTGGCTCTCCCAAAAGTCCCAACATGCAGCCGACCGTTCAAACGGCAACGAACCTCGACAAGTTAGTGTAGAGGAATTTCACGGCATGGCTCCAAATTCACGGCATGGTGAGATTTATGCCTGCTTACCCTGTTCCATGTTCAGAGGACCGATTGCTTCAAGTTCTCACAATGTGTGCATTCAACTTGCAGCGATCTATTGAGATCATGGACAGCGGCGGGATGATTCTTCAAACAGTGATGCTAGTGAATGCTCCCGGGGGTTGATGATGTTTTTGAAAGGGTATAGTTGGCTTGCCACCTATTATTGGCAAAAGTCAATTTTTCTGCTTCGCATGAGGCCCAAACACCACATGATGTGGCATCAAGGGTTGCAGATTCATGCTTGGAAACTTAATCAAAACATTTGGCATACTTTCGATGAAGAATCTTTCTTGGGGAAATTAAAGCAGATTTGTAAATGCTGCCACGGCGGCACGGCAACGCGGAGGGTGTTCGAAAGGTACACGCTCGTGCTAGCCATGATGGTTGAAGAACACCGTAGGTTTGCTAGCAAACTATAGGGATCTCTCTTCTGGTTTCAAATTAGACTGTTTCTAACATCAACTGCAACTATAGCTAGGATATTTCAACAATTTGTTTTGGACGATTTCTCAAGAGAAGATCCCATGCGGTGTGGTTGGGGGTTGTTGGAAGCGTGAAAACAAAAGAAAAAACACAACCATACCTAAAGACCCGTTTTCACAAGACCCGCTTTCACCAGTTAAGCTGATGGTGCGCAACAAGTCTGTGAAAAAAAGGATGCAAAATGCATTCCTCGTGAACGTGTTTGTAAATGGAAACATACATGCAATACAAGTAGCATTTCACAAAAACAAAAATTTGCAAACATGTTCAACTTGGACTCTGTTTCCTTCAACCCAAAAAACACCTCCAGTGGTAACAGGGGTAAGTATATTGTTTATCATCCACCCCCCACAAATATGTTTAGTATATCTACATATACAAAATGATTTTTTCAATGCTTTGGCCTGCATGGGGTATAACTTTCTTTTGGTATCTTTTGGGTTTTGTTTTTTGAAAAAAAAAACCCAAAACCAAAAACCAATACAAAACATTAAGAGTTGAAACGGTGTTCGTTTTTACAACGCTGTTCGTTTGTAACGCTGTACGTTTTGCAACGCTGTCTGTTTATAACGTTGTCCGTTTAGAACCGGTGTCCGTTTTGCAACGGTGTCCGTTTTGCAACGCTGTCTGTGTTTACAAAACGGTGTCTGTTTTGCAACGCTGTCGTGTGGCCAAGGAATTGCAGAATTCAAGCTTGTATTTTTGATGTCCTTTGTGTAGAAACATTCTTCAGCCCACCCATCCCACCCTATAGGATGTCATGGTTCTTTTTAACATCCATCTATACATTTTTCCATGCAATTTAAAACATTGCATGCATGCTGCATGCATATATACATGTATGTCAAGAGACATACGAATGCTTTGCGAATCCAAACGATGTCGTTTTCATGAAACATTGTCGTTTGAAGAAAACATTGTCCATTGGGAAGCGTTGGAGCCTCTAGGCACTTCGACCTTAGCCTTTTCAAGCAGCAAACCGGCAACAAAAATCCACGCAGGATCCAATCGTTTGTTTGAGCCAAATTGGTCAGCAAAAACGTTGGCTCCGGACCGCATAAATGTTTTTATATATTGTATAAAGTCCGTTTGCATAAATAATTACATTTTCAAATGTCATGACATTTCCCAAAGACTTGCCAGCATCATCAAGATCCCAAACTGGGGGCCAAGGCCTTTTGAAAAATGACACAACCAAAAGAGTGAAACCAACTGTTTTGCTGCAGTGCGCTGCGTGCTCTCTCCTGTCTTGACTGTCTCTACATATTCTCACTTCCTTGTGTCAAAAATATCGGGGTTTTGGCCAATCTTGTCGGTGTGCTCCTTGACCATGCTGCGGGCTTTCTCTGCTAGCTCTTCTGAGAAGTCGTGTCTGCTGACAAGCCTGAAGTTTCCGCAGATCTTTCAGGTACGCCTCAAGAAGTTGGAGACGGGTTTCCAACAGAGGAATTTCTTCAGCAGCTTCATCTGGATTTCTCGCAGGAGCTGCACGTGGGCTTCGAGAGCGGTCTTTCTGGGCTGCAGCCATGACTTAAAGCTTTACACGTCAGACTATCCTGCAAAATTCCTGCGGAAGTGTGTCAGGGCATTCGAACATGGATAATATATGAGTTTAACGAAAACAACTTGAGGTGGGCTTGGAACTCTGCGTGCACACACATGACGGCTATATACTATATATAGCGTTTCAATTTAGAGAATTTTTTTTGACAATACAGAAATGTTTCTGCGACAGCTGAGCACCGCTCGGTTGCAATGAACTGCAGCTTTTCTAAAGAGAGCTTCATGTCAAGTCGCGTCAAGAAGGACTCCAGCCAAAGAGAACGGCGCACCGATGGCAGGAACACTCTGCAGGGTGCTGATCATTCCAAAAATATTCCGAAGGGATTTCCATTGCCAAACTGATTGGGAATGACTCCGGAACTCCGAGCTCTCGCAACAGACAGCGCCGATCACTTTCTTTTTCCTTTTGAATGTCATGTTCATCCTGAACGTGTATAACATTTTGCAAGGCACTTGGTGTGGAAGACGTTGAAGAAGAGGCATGCGTAGTACAACCAAGAGCTACTTGGGATTTTGGCCTCGCAGGCCTAGCCATGGCCACCTTATTCCGGGCGCCAAAGCTGTCGGGCGCCGTATGACGTCCTGCGTCCTTCACACTTCCATTCTCTGCTGCGTCTTCGTCTGAGAAACGACGAGCAGGTTTCCTCTTCAGCACAGCTGCAGCGGGCCGATCGCGCGCTCGCAGCGCGCTCGAGGCGGGCCGATGGCGCGCTCGTAGCGCGCTCGAGGCGGGCCTATCGCGCGCTGGCAGCGCGCTCGAGGCAGACTGATCTAGTGGCTTGACATCTGCCGTGTCAGTTGCCGACATGTTGATATAGGAAACCAGCCAGCTACAAGCGTGCTGACCTCCAGCATGAAGCAGCATGCAACACGCCGGCCGTCAGCACATCTCAGTTGACGGGTGCCTTCCCCCGAACCCCCATGCATCACACGCTGTTTTCAAAACTGCAGGCTTCATGTATATACATGCAAATTTGCTTTATACAAAAAATAATTCAACCTTTCCAAAAGCCTGGACTTTTTCAATTTCGTGCAAGTCTCTGTAAACTGCATGCTTGATGTCACAGTTGTGCTAAAATGCAGGTCATGAGCGGACCACGTTGAAAAACGCAACAGCACTACGAAGAAGCGCCTTTTTCCTTTTCAGCAGATTTGTGTCGATATATATTATCTTGTGAAACAGCGTGTCGAAAACACACCCACAAGAAAACACGCACGACGCACACGCATTTCCGTCGTGTGTAGCATGCTCCCCCATTAAAACCCCCACTCAGGCGGCCCCTTTGGCGCGCCTTCTCTTTGCAGGTGGGCCGCCCGCCTTGGTTTCGGTTCCCTGGCTTTTGCTTTTCTTCTCTTTCTGTGGCAGTTCGGATTTGATCTGCTTGCACACCTCCGCTTGGGTTTTCAACAGAGCCTTCAAAGACAAGCCGTCAAAAGGCAAAGCCTCCAGAACCTCTGGCGGCTCCCCTTCAGCTTTCGTCTTATTGCGTTGCTGTTGGTTCACTGCGTGCCGGCAAGCGGCGCCGTGGTCCCGCAGAGACAGCAAGGTGGCGTTCGCGCACTTGAAAACTCTGTCCTTTGTATCTGGGCCTTTGTTTTTTGTATCTGGGCCTTAAAAATTTGAAGTTTGAAAGCTTCCTGCTGCTTCAGAAGCAGCAACTGGTAATGTCAGGGAATTCTGATGGTGCTTGTGCAAGCCCATTCTGCTGCTTCTGGTGGTGCTTGTGAAAGCAGTCTGCTGCTGCTTCAGAATCATCAACTCATACTGTCAGAGAATTCTGATGGTGCTTGTGCAAGCATTCTGCTGCGTCAATTTTTTTTCGTTTGTGTCTGAGTCTGGGGGGTTGGGTCAGGGGGTCACGGATGGTGGTTTGTTCTGCATTCGGTAGTCTTGGGTTTGGACATCTCCGAAGTATTTAAATACAATTAGGAAATTCAGAATGATAGTCTTCAGAATCTTAGACTTAGACATCATTGGATCAAAAAACGGCATTTCCAGAAGCATTGCGTTTTTCCCATCTGGCTGCAGAAATATGATATATATGTTTTGTTGCACTCATGAGTTCCGTTTTGCAAGACAATGACATTGTCCTGTCAAGTGTTTTCAAAAAGTCTCATGACCTTTCGCCATCCACCAATGCCATCCGCCAATGGCCCGGGGACGGTCCAGGGGCAAGGGAGAAGTTCAAACTAAACCCAGAGTTGTTTTGCTCAGTCAGCATTTTTGCAATTTTCACATTTTCAATGTCACTTTCAGTCTCAACCTACCAATGTCACAGCAGTCATTTCATGCAGTGACACTGTGACCGATGGCAACACGCACGGCGGCATTTTGAGAAGGACACTTTGCATATCATCCATTGCTGCAGCAAATCAATTTTTTCCAGGATGAGTTTGCCGGGGTTGAAGTTGAAAACCAACAAGTGGCGAGGACATGCCATGTATACCTTCAGCGAGTTTAGACGTTCAACACCCACCAATGGCAGGCAGGCCAATTGCAAGGTTGAATTTGAGCAACGCAGCAACGACTTTTTGACGATGATATCATGCAAATAGACATCCTTCTTTTGATGTTCCAATTTCTACAGTTGTGCCACTTTTAAGTTTCACCATTTGCCCGGAGGTGGGCGGCCCGGATCAAGCAACAGCATCAATGACGGCCCAGCCCCGACCTTGGGTGTTTTCAGAAGTCTGTCATTCTAACTTTGTGACTTCAATGTTTTCTTGCATTTTTTTTTGCGGCAATGCAATGGCATCAGCAGCAGTTTTCAAGTCCAGTGTTGGTTTGATGTACTTACTTCTGTGGCTCAGGCTACAGCCCTTATGACCTTCAACTTCCAGGAGTTGCAATGTGCAGGCAATGACGTCATGGCAATTTTTGTGGCAAGGACACTTTGGATATCACCCATTGCTGCAGCAAAGCGATTTTTCCCAGCATGATTTTGCCAGGGTTGAAGTTGAAAACCAACAAGTGGCGAGGACATGCCATGTATACCTTCAGCGAGTTTGGATGTTCAACACCCACCAATGGCAGGCAGGCCAATTGCAAGGTTGAATTTGAGCAACGCAGCAACGACTTTTTGACGATGATATCATGCAAATAGACATCCTTCTTTTGATGTTCCAATTTCTACAGTTGTGCCACTTTTAAGTTTCACCACTTGCCCGGAGGTGGGCGGCCCGGATCAAGCAACAGCATCAATGACGGCCCAGCGCCAACCTTGGGTGTTTCCAGAAGTCTGTCATTCTAACTTTGTGACTTCAATGTTTTCTTGCATTTTTTTTGCGGCAATGCAATGGCATCAGCAGCAGTTTTCAAGTCCAGTGTTGGTTTGATGTACTTACCTCTGTGGCTCAGGCTACAGCCCTTATGACCTTCAACTTCCAGGAGTTGCAATGCGCAGGCAATGACGTCATGGCATTATGTTTTATTTTTTCATTTTGCGGAATTGCAGACATCAATCAATACAGGTTTTGCTTGCTCGCAGTGCATTGTCAATGTTGAGTCCGAATTTTGAATTCTGATTCATTTTGTTTCCCTGCCAGCCAAACGCTTGAACATTGGTTTTTCTTCAGCTTTGGGGAAGGCAATGGTTGCAAAAGAAAAACCACAAGCAGCAGCAGCAGTTGACATTGAAACAGAGAAACCACCATTGCGTCTCCAAAAGCTACATAGACTTAGAGTTGGTAATGACACTTGTTTTCCGAAAGAACCCGTTGTACTCTCACCATAGCAATGGCAAGTGGCAGCCAGCGTTGTGATTCTGATGTGGAGCTCCCAAGCGATGATGATGGTATGCCTGTCAACCAATTGCTCTGTATAGGGGTAGCTTGGAGGTTTCTTAACATGGTTTTTCTTTGAGGTGAAGTGTTGCCAGCGAGTGTTGACAATTGAACGAATTGAATCCAGCTTGAAACTTACTATGATGATGACTGACTGGCCCAGGACCACTGCGAGGATAGCCCCATGGATGACAGTCCTTCAGATACTGCTGTGGAACTTCCGTCTGATCCAGATGAAACACTGGATGCGCTTACGTTCCTTTCTGTTCAATATCACAGACTGCCCCTTTTTTTTGAAATCAAAGCATGTGAAATTTCTTTTCAAGCATTTCTCCTGAGATTTCTTTGTGCTTCTCACCATTTGCTCAGAAACATTTTCTGAGGTGCCCGCAGGGCCAGTGTTGCAGGAAGGATTGCTTGATGCATTTCCATGCGAGTCTCAACGCTCAACAGAAACATCAAGAGTGGTTGCAGAAGATGGAGACGTTGAGCCAGACTGAAAGTGATCAGTTGATTTTCAACTTGTTGAAGAGAATGCGGGTTCGTGAGGACAGAAGGTTGTGAAAAACGACATGCATGCATTTTTTTTGTTGTCACTGACTTTTTAATTATTTGCACTTGATGTTTTGTGTTGTGAAAAGTTGTGAAGGATTGCAACCAATACTTTCTTGAATAGGTTTTACCCTTGGAAACTTACGCCAAGTGTTTGGCCTGTGCTGGCCATTGTTGCCCATGCAGGATGGCAGCATTGCATCATCACGTGGCCATCATTTGCAGTTCTTAGGTTTGCAGATGTGCCAGACTGCGTTCCTGCAAGTTGCCCAGATCAGCAAACGCAAGTTCTCCAAGTTCATCCAAGCCATTGGTCAAGGCCAGGCAGCGCCCCCAGAAGATGGTAGGAGCTTGAGGGGCACTCGTGATGTGCCAAAGCAGGACCATGCCCGGAGTTTTTTCAGTTTCTCTATGACCATATGGCCGAGCCACTTGCAGAAGGAGATGCGCTAGAAGCCGACTCCGACATGGAGTTTCATGATGAGTTTGTTTATTTCACAAGGGGGGAGTCGGCTGAGAACCCTGTCGCCAGTGCAACCGGCTCACTTGAGAGTGGGCTTCCTCAGAAGTGTTTTGTCCAAGTTTTTAAGTAGGTTTTACGACTTAAGTTTCCAAATTTTTCCAAAGCGTTTTGAAAGGCCATCATCATGAGATATGAAGAGATATGTTGGTTTACTTTGAAAACAGTGAATCGTGCTTTTAAGGTGGCTCCATCCGATGAAGTTTGCAGAGATCGTTGACTTGTACAGCTTCATGTTCCCGGAAGACAACTCCAAATGTGGTCGGACCTTGCTTAGGAAGGTGTATCTTCAGGAGTGGAGGTCTTGTTTGCGGGTGCGAAAGTCATCTCAGCACACACAGTGCAAGGATTGCAACTTGATTGTTTCATCAGTTTTTGAGAAGCTGCTGCATGTTCACACACATCATAGTGTGCACCATTTTGACAAACTGGTGCACCATCATAAAGAAACTCATGAACATTCATGAACCATCAATGATCTTCGATGGCAAGGACAACAAGAAAGACTGAACTGCAGAAGAAGATCAAACACGCAACAAGGATTCACACAAAGCAGGATTGGCAACAACAACCAAATCAGCAAGTATACCTTCCTTCAACATTGATGATATGACTTTTCCTGTTTTCCGTATTGCTGCAACTCATACACATGTAAAAAAAACATTTTCATGTACATAGACATTTGCAGGTGCACATACTTTAACATGTTACACGTCATACATTCACAGATACATTTACACATACATTTACAAATGCATTTTCGTTGCCTCACACATATTTTCATATGCAGAAATATATATATATATATTTCTGTTTAGATTTTTCATTTTTATACAATTTTTTCCTGTACATCTATATCTACAAAAAATATATCATGTACATGTACACTTACACTTGCATATATGTACATACATACATACATACATACATACATACATACATAAATACATACAACTTTATACTAGCTATGAACGTGGGGTGACTTGGCTCAGGCACGCGCTTCTCAAAGCAACGTCGAGATGCCCGAACAGAAGCTGAGAAGTTAGCTTTCCAATCCGCCAGCAACCAGCATAAACAAGGTGTTTTCAGTGACCGAGCTGCAGGACGCAGATTGATGTTTATCAGTGAGAATTGCACACGGCAAGGCAGCTCATATTCACCCGAACATGGAATTGTATACATCAGCCTGGACGGCATGGACCAGGTGCTTGCTCTAAATTTTGGAAGTTTGGGCAGGTTTTGAAATTCGATAGCAAGTGCTAAATGACTTGAAACAAATTCTGCGCAAGAAAAATTGTAATGCGCTTGGAGGCCAAATTCAAAGCACCACGGTGCCCAGAGATGTTTGCCAGCAAGCAGTATGAGAAGGTTTGGAGGCCGACGCTGCATTTGGTATGTGCAATTGCACATGGTGTAGTTGAGTGCTACTACGTCATGGACCATGACCAGAGAAAAGACAGCAACATGAACATCAGCCTGATCATGAGAACTGTCGACGTTGCAAAGGCAATTTTGGAGGATCGTGGGACACCAATGCCCCATCACCTTTGTCTCCAGGCGGACAATACTTGCCGCGAGCAACGAAACCAACATGTTTTCATGTTTAGCGCTTTGATCACAGCGAAACAACTCTGGGCTACTGTCAGCTTGGCCTTCTACATACCAGGCCACAGCCACAATGAAGTGGATCAGAGGTTTGTGCCAGTGGCGGCTGCCCTTTCCCGTGCCAAACGGCTTGAAACTATTGATGACTCTCGATGTTTGGGTTTGGATTTTGTTTGTCAAAAATGCCCTATATAGATTGAAAACATTTATGTAATGTATCAACGTGTCAAATTTGTTAAGACTTGGATTCAAATAGTTGGGCCTGATGCACTCACGAGAAAGGCTATCAAAATCAACATGTTGTCATTTGTATTGTAATGTATTGTCTGAGGATTTTGTGGCTTGCATTGAGAACAATGTCAACCCAGCAAGAGACAGAGAGATGCATGTGGAGTGGATCCATGCCTTTTTTGACTGGCAATCCTACTTAGAGCCGCTACGCATCAACTTGAGTGGGCTGGCAATCCTAGAGCACGAGCAGGATGTGAACTTCTCCTTCCGCATGGCGACTCGTGCCAACATCAAGAACTTTGAAGGCTTTGAGAAATGGATGGTGATGGATGAAAATGAGCAGGACCCTAATTTAATTTGGTGGTGGCGGTGATGGTAATGGTGGTGGCGCTGTTGGTTTTCGTGATGGTAGTGATTTTGGTAGTCCTGGTGGTTTTGGTTGTTGTGGTGGTGGTGGTGGGGGTGGGGATGTTGGTGTTTTTCTTTTCCTAAGTCTTTCATGTTTGATGAGCTTTCTTCTCCTCACTGGTTGGGGTTGAGGAGCTTGAAAGGGCGCCAGATGATGGACCAGATGGCAACCCTGCGGATGTATTCTTGCTTTGCAAGCAATTCATGCATTCCAGCACTTTGACACAGAAACCAACCCTGATCCTGCCGGCTTCACGCATTAAGTTGGTGGACCCAGAGCCAAAGATTGTCCTGCAAAAAAACAAACTCTCAGACCGTCAGATCGCTGAGTTCCGCAAAACAGCTGATGCAATCTCTCAGCCACCATGGAGATTGGTGAAGGCAGCAAGTTATTTGACAACTTTGTGTGATGAGAATGTGGTTGGAACCCAGGGTGTTCCTCCACAGCTAAGCTACTTCCTGACACCTGCTGATGCTCTGGAAGGTCTGCAAAGGGCCAGGGACAATGCTGGTCCACCAGAGGACATCCTCAACTTTGCTCCTGGAACACCTCGACAGGTGGTGGCTACTTTGAGGAGTGTTGCTGAGGACAGGCAGCAACACCAAGCCAAAGGCAGAGGGCGAGGAGGCAAGGGCCGTGGAAGAAAAGGTCAACAAAATCTTAGTGCTGAGCCCGTTGCAGCCGACCCTCCACCTCCTGTTGAGATCATTGAAGCTGCTCCAGCCAACCCTGCAGCTCCTGCTGAGATCCCTGAAGGTGATGATGGTGCTGAAGCACCGCGGCGACCGCCCCGCAAGAAACGTGGTATACTGCAGCGACCTGCAGCTGCTGTGGAAAGTTCTGATGCAGCGCAATCACAACCAGCAGTGATGCGACGACCAGCTGCTGCTGCTGCTGATTTGGATGCAGACGCCAGAGATGCAGAAGCACCACCTGTGCCAGTGGCTCCTTTAGCAGCACCTTCTGGCAAGCGCTACCGGGAGAGCACCATCGATCAACAATCTTCACTTGGCTGCAGCAAGTGTAAGTATCAAGCACAAGGTTGCAAGAGATGCATTGAGATCCACAATTTGTGGAAAGCCAAGAACGCTGTAGATCTTGACTGACATTCTCCTTTCTCAGTGAGCAACATGGCAGTTGGCAAGATGTGGTCTTAAAGCAGGTCCATGAAAGAATTTTATTTTGCCACTAACGATTGTTCACTGGGCTTTTGCTTCAACTGGTTCAGTGGAAGGTTTTTTTGCCAGCCATGTCTCATTGGGGTTTTGGAGCTTGTTTCTGACGCAAAGTCTGCAAGCAGCAAGAGGCCGACATTTGATATCCATCAAGTGTGTTTTGGGAAAATACCACATGAATTCCCATTGCCAATCTTTATGTCACCCCAATTAAATTATTTGGTTTGGTTTTTTCTTCCTTCAGACAGGAAGTTGAAATTGATTAAAATTGGTTGGCCCATAATCATCATGTCCAAAGTTGTTTGGTTAACACCTTCAAATGTCAGTTTCACTTTCTTCCCTGACTCTTGTCCAATCGGCACCATGCAACAACTGGCATCAGGACAGCCGTCACTGCAATAATAATAGCATCATCTCACACTATGTTATGCCATGTGCTAGGTTGGCTTGCCTCTTTGTTCACCCTTGGTCAAAGGGCATCATGTGAGATTGGCCTGGACCTCGACAGAACTCATCGTTTGCATATCGTTGCTTTTTGTCTATTTGTCAAGTTCAGAAAACTTGCAACTTATATCATGAGTGTTGAGAAAACAAATAACCAGCCATCCGTAGGTTTGATGAGTTCGAGATTATGCTCATGGGCCATGATCTCAGCGTGGATGGATGCGAGTTCTTTGTTGCTTCAGATGAGTGAGGATAATTTGATATGATGAATCAGAAGCAGCGTCAGGTTTCAAGTACGGCTGTTCTTTTGAGTTTGATCAGTTGTTGCAATTTGACATGATGAGTCTGAAGCAGCTTCAAGTTTCAAGTAAAGGTTCTATGGTGAAAATGGCTTTAAAAAGCCGGCCCTCATCCTTTTGCCTTCCTTCATCGGATTCTGAAAGTGATTTGGAAAAACTCCTTGCTGGTCCACGCCCTGGCCGCAAAGTGGAGCAGGATGCCAAGTCAGATGATCTTTCACTTCCATCAGATGTAGAGTCTGAGCCTTTGGTAGTCAATTTGTACTCCGCTTTCACTTTCATGTTTGTAAGTTTCTAATGTTCAGCTTGTCAGGGAATGAAAAATGATAATATTTTGAACAACTCCTGGCAGAAACTGTTTGTCATCAATCGCCTGTCACTGTCAGGATTGTGAATTCATGATGCAAACGCCACGTTCCAGCGTCAAACGTGTTTTGGAGTTTGGAAGCCCTTCCCCTAAGACCAAGACAACCATGGGACGGCCAAAGACTTCTTGCCATGCTCAAGCTTCAATGAAGCGCAAGGTGAAGAAGACAGAGACCAAAAAGAAGCAGGTGAAGAAGGCTTCGAAAGGAAATGGTGCCAAGCCTTCCCGGCAACCAAAGGCTAAGTGTGGGAAAGTGCCCCGCAAGACAACTTCGGATGTTCAGATCTTGGATTCGGCTGCCCTTGATCATGCCCAAGCCACTTTGAACCAAAAGCGGCCTGGACATCATGATGTCATGGAGATCTTTAGTTGCCCCAGGTTGGTTCCAGTGGCATCCAAAGCTTTCAAGATGCAGGCTTCTATTTCGTTGGACTTGGCCCACGGATGGGATGGTCTCAATGGCCAGCACCAGAAGCTGTCATGGCAGCTGTTGAAGCATGTCAGCCCTGCCTTTCTTATGGCAAGTCCACCATGCACATACTACTCGCCACTCATGAAGATGTGGAATTTTCCCCGCATGGCCAAATCGAAGGTGCGGAAGATGAAGATCAATGCCGACCAAATGGTGAATTTGAGCGCAGATCAATGCCTTGAACAAGCCAATGAGGGCAGACTATTTTGTTTTGAGCACCCTGCGCCGGCAGCATCTTGGAATTCTACAAAATTGGCCACATATCTTTCCACACCAGGGACCTATACCATTTGCTTTGATCAATGCTCCGTTGGACTCAAGTCCCCGCAAGGGGCTCCGATGAAGAAAAGGACGCGTTTCTGGACGAATTCTCCAGGAATATGTGAGATTTTTTCCAGCAAGCAGTGCTCATGTGAAGAGCCTCATCGCCGCATAGAAGGCCAAGAATGTGGCCACCGGCTCAGCAAATGGGCTCAGCGCTACCCAGCGCCAATGGTGAAGGCAATCTTGCAAGGAGTTTCGCTTGACTTGAAGCGTTGAGCAAAAAGCTCCATCTCTTTCCTGGGTGTAAACTTGCCCCAGTGAATTCTTCGCGGCTGCAGCTGAGGGCGGTGTTTAATTCAGGAAGCTTTTGATTTTGACGGCATGGATGACGACATGTCCATGATGCGTGAACACTTTTCCCCTGGTGATCGGAATCAACAACACAATGAGTTTAACACGTTTTCTATTGCAGGACTTTCTTTCACTGAGATTCAAATTGAACTGGTAACTTCCATTGAGACTGGGGTTGGTTTGCACGCAATGGAGAGAATAATGGTACACTAGTTTGTGGCTCACGGTCCAACCCTGGGTTGCTACAATTCAAAGCAGCAGCAGTTTTCACTGCTGACTCTGACAATCTCTGTTCTTGGGAAGTGGCCCCTTGTTCCTGAGCAAGTGGCCCCCTGATTTTTTCTTACTTTTCTTTTTTTTGGTTGTTGTTGTGTTTTTTTGTAGCATATTATGGTATTAATAAGAGGGATACGACAACTGAAAGGCATTCCATTTTTCCCCATTGTTCCTCCCCCACACACACTTTTCCACTGTCCATTGTTCCATTGATCACTGTTCCATTGTTCCATTGTCATTGTTCATTGTTCCATTGTTCCACTGTCATTGTCCATTGTGCAAACACCAGACTGGCATTTGGGAATGTTCAAAAAACGGTCCAAACCTGACGTGTTTTGTACATTTTGACTTGAAATGTGCTTTGCGCCACAGTGCCATGCAATTTTGCAACATATGAAATAGAAAAACAAGTTTTTGTCACCACAGCAGCATGCAATTTTTGATTTCTGCTTTCACCACATGACTCCGCACCCACCGCTTTAACAAGCCTACTTTTGGACTCACCCGACACACGAATCATTGAAAAAACACAGCAATTCGCAACTTATCCAACAATATGGAGAGTTGAAAAGCAGATGAGATGAAGTAAAAGTTAGAAGATAGAAAAACAGTGGGATGCATGAAAGAAAGACAAAGGGATNTGCCTCTCTGATTTTGCAATGAAAAGGTGTACCCTTTCAAGTTGCCACCCTGTATTAGGAGTTTTGAACAAAACTCGGCATTCCCCTTAAAGTGTCCTCTAAACACTGTTCACTGGTTCAATGAATCTGACAAGCCTTCCAGTGCAAAGCTGTCAAAGTGATCAATGAACCAAAAAAAACGGAAACAATTGCCACAAAAGCTCACTCGCTGTCAGCAAGCTGATTTGTTGCCCAACGTGCTTGGGCAACGGCAGTTTCCCACTTCCTTTTTGGCATTTGTGTCAGCTCATCATCATCCATAAATGCCAGATGCTCCAGGGCAACAGGCAAGTCTTTACCAGCCACCAGCCACTTGCACAGCAGCCCCACCACAAGTGCACGGCGCTTGGACAGCCTCCTGGCTCATTGCAAAAGCATCTCACCAAAAACACAAAAGCATCTCATTGAAAAGTTCAACCTTGCATGGCAGCATGGCTGCACCTTGGGGCAGGATTTTCCTACTTGTCTTCAGGCTCGCACGGCATTGCCCTCAAGCGTGTGGCACTGGACAATGAAACAGTGAACAATGATGAGCCAAGATGCTTTCCAACTTGGAAAAACTGTTGCAAAAAGCCTACTTACCATGCACACAGGTACTTGGAAGATGCAAATCAACTGCAAAACTTGCATGCCAGAAAAATCAAAAAACCAGCCCAAAATCAGCTACAAAATGGGTTCGGGGGGTTTGGGGAGGCCCCCGGAGACTAAAAATGACTTAATTGACCGAACCCTCCTCCGGTAAATTCTTTCTAAAAATGATTTCAATAGCACCGTTCCATGTCCAGTGCCCAAGCCACGCCACCATGACTTAAAAAGGCATGTATATTTTTGCAGGCATGCATGCTTGACCATTTGGTCTCCCCATTTTGATGAAGTTTGTTCATGTAATGCAGGTCTAAGTTTGTTTCTTTTTGTTGTCATGACTGAAATTGTGAATAGCTATATTGCTTTCCTTGTGACACGCACTGGTATGCACGCAGTTTTCATAACATGCATTGCAGGAATGTTTATCAAACATGTCCTTTGTTGTTCAAATTTGAATATCCAGGGGCCTATCATATACATACAATGCATACAGTAGCATAAATTTTCATTAAAAAAGCCATACTGCATTTTATGATTCTGATTCATGAAACACCCTGCATGGGCCCAAGCCACCAACAAACCTGCAAAATGCAGGGGGCAGCAAGGGCCAGCAAAATGCAGGATCCATGTCCAGATGTTCTTTGTTCACTGTCATTGTTCACTGTCTTTTGGGGTAATGGCATCAGTTTTTGGGTGGGCCAGGGACATGACTTCAGCCACCCACCTCCTGTTTTCATTATTTGATTGTGTAGAGCTATGATTTGTGCTGGTTGTTTTTCTTGATGTGACACATACAAAGTTTCTGCTAGCCAACTGCATGGGCCCTTGCCACCAACAAACCTGCAAATATGCAGGGGGCAGCAACAGCCAGCAAAATGCAGTGGTGATGTATTGACTTAGTTACAGAGGGCTTTTATTCTTTTCATTTGGGAATCTTGGGGCTGGGGTTGGGGGGCTTGTGTGTGTGTGTGTATGTATACGCCAAGCCTGTTCCCTAAGCATTCAAGATTGTTCTGTAGATGACTGTGAATTGTTGAAAAACATGTATCAAAGTTTTCTGCAACATCAGTTGAGAGAAGCCAAACAACATGTGAACACATTTTTAACAACAAGCAGGGGGAGGGGGGCAGGACGTTCCTAAAAATGCTTCAAAAATATGAGGTTGTTTAATGTCTGAAACTATGGTGAGGGCAACGGACAGCATAACACCATGAAGATAAACGCAAAACATATGATACTTAACTGCACTTGCAACACAGTGTCTAGACTTCATTGTTCTTAAACATATTTTCTGCAATTCTCCCTCAGTGCAGCAAAGCGGGTTTTGATCTCTTCTCACAAGATCCAAGCTCCCTTAGCCAAATAAGCGAAGATTTGGCGGCAGTGAAACAGAGAATCACCCTGCTTCAGTCGCAAGAGGCACAGGTGACAGTGAAACAGTGAACCACAAGCACTGTAACTTGTCTTTCAGGCAGGTGCAATGATGCAACCATGTTGTTTTCAAGCTGGCATTAACCTCTCAAATTGAAAGAGGTGAAGCAGGCAATAAGGCACAACTCTTCAGTCTGATGCTTGAGAGGCTTTCCATGCCTTCTTGCCATCTTTGCGCTTTTGTTTGCGCCAGGCATTTCTTGACATGGCAGGATGTGCAGTGGGCCCTGCCACTGGCAAAGGAGCATTGGCTGCCGGTTCTGGGGAAAGATTGGCTTCTCGCTCCTCAGCAGGCGGACTCTGCAATGTCACTGGGACTGATGCATGATCCAGTGCCCTTGTAATTTCTTCTTCTTGGGCATGGCAGTAGTGTCTGCGAAAAGTTCCAACGTCATGGCGTTGTTGGATCTCAAGAATCACATGTTCTGTTGGTCCCACAATGCCTTGTTTTGGGGCCGCTAGCAGTAGAGCTGCTGAAGTATGCCTGGTGGCACCATGAACTGTGACATGCGAACCTTTGAAAGTTTGGTTCCATCTCCTCTTGCCTGTCAGGCTGTACATTACTTCCAAAGTCCTGGCTAGAGCCAATGAGACTGATTGCCGAGCCATCCATGGCTTCTTGGCTTTTTTTGTTGCAGCAGGAAAAATATAACCACTACCATTTGGCCATTTGAATGCACCAGCTGCCATTGGGTACTTGTCTTGAAACACTTGCGGGTGGCTCATCTCAAAAGGTTTGAGAGCTGGCAAGAGTGCCCTTTCTAGATTTGAATTCATCACTTGTTCCAAGGTTGCGCGTGCATCTGGTGCCAGTCGGGCAACCACATACTTTCCCCTAAGCTTGCCAGCTCCAGGATATTGCTCTTCCTCAGGCCTTTTCTTGAACAGGATGTGAGGCGAGTCATGATGTGTTCCCCCTTCCAAAAAAACATCTTCGCCATGTAGCCGAAGGGTTTCTGAAATTCTCCGGCTTGTAACCATGGTCAGCCAAAATGCCATGACATACTTGGGGCCCGCAAAATACAGAGCCACAGCAAGAAACAATTCATAGTCTTCTCGAGGAATAAACAAATGTTGCATGTCGCTTTTGGACATTTTCTGTCCTTTGTTCCATGGCGCCTTTTTGTTTTCGACAGTGGAACCAGTAACAGTGGGACTTGCACCATGAACAGGGGACAGTGGAACTGTGGGACTGGCTGACCTAGACATAGCAGCAGCAGGCCTTTTTTTGGTTTGCTTTGCTGCTGGTGGCATTGCTTCGAGACACTGGGCTCGGTGGGTTTGAAAAGGATTCCTTGTTTTCGAATTTGAGCCTCAATGTCCACAATAATAATCCATGACAGTCCATGGAAGCAAAGCATGCATCAAAACTTCTTTGCAACATTTGTATTTTGTATAGATTTTTTTACATCACCAAAATCCTATAGAATTTGTGTGTGCATTCTAAAGGCAAATCCTTTCCTTAGATGTCTAGGCACTTTCCTCTGTTGATTTTTTCTGCTGGGTGTCCCAGCTCATTTCTAGATATGCTCTATGTTCTCAGAAACAACTGTTCATTGTTCCACTGTTCATTGTACACCTTTCCTTGTATACTGTTCCACTGTTCATTGTACACCTTTAGCTGATACTGTTCCATTGTTTCCCTGTTCACTGTTTTTTTTTACCTATAACAAAACTGAGAATATTCACGCCTTGACTCAGGAAAGGACCCATGGGCTTGACGATGATGCTGCAAGATCCTGCAAGGCCACTTGTTTGTTTGCACTCTGCACATTTGCACAACCAGTCTAATGGCATTTTTTCTCATGGCAATCATCACCATTCAACTAATCCCACTGTTCTTGGCTCAAAAGTTCTCTGTTCGAGGTTCTCCTGTTTCCTTGAATAGTTCTCTGTTCAAGGTTTCCCTGTTTCCTTGAATTTGAAAACAAATCAAGCCATGAGCGTGAAAGCCGGAAGCGAGATTTCGTGGAGCTTTCCTGAGCTGGATGAGGCTGGTGATTTGATTCTGCCTGATTACATTTGTTGAATGGTGCCTGCCAGGTGGCCAAAGAAGAGCAGCAGAAGCTTCTGGAGCAGCAGTTGGTGTTTCATGATGCCTCGGAAGAGGCAGATTGGGATGCTCCTGCTTCGCCGACAGAGGTGGCTTCAGAGGACATGGATCGTGAGAACGAGGAGCCAACACTCCTTCCACCAGAGGAGCCACCAACAGTGATCCCGGAGAAGGAGAAGGAGGGATCAACAGTGGTCCCAGAAAAGGTGGCACCAGAGAAGGTGGATGAGGTGATGGAAGAGGTGGCACCAGAGAAGGAGGCACCAACAGCGGAGATCAAGGCAGAGATCAAGACCGAGAAGGAGGATCCCTGTTCAAAGTTCCCTGTTGAGCCTGTTCACAGTTCTGACGCTGCTTCGGATTTGGAAGCCACAAAGGCTGGACCTGGAATCAGTTTTCTAAATGAAAGTTTTGTCACTTGTGTTTTTTATTTGCATTTTTGTAACATGTGTGCATGCAGGCCCTTGCGAAGGAGGCCTTCACAAGGTGGAAGGAAGAAGTGGCCGTGGAGAAAGCCAAGAAGCGGTTGGCGGCAGCGAAGAAAGCACGGCTTGAAGCTGCCTCATCATCGAAGCAAACCTTGCTTGCATCCAAGGGAGCTCGTGCGAAAGCTGCTGCCAAGCGTCCTCTGGAGAATGATCAGGCGGCCCAAGACAACAAGAGCGTGACTTGGTTCGATTTTGAAACATGGCAACAGTTAACATCATAATATGCCTGTTTGACTTTACTAGTACTCCTTGCCCCAGGCACGTTCTGGGAGTGATGACTCCGTGTTGAATCTTCTCGAGGCAGGGAATCACTTGTCATATATCTTATTGCACTGCCCACTGTGATTCACCGTTTTCAATTAGGCAGTCCATTTTTCCATTGTTCACTGTTTTTGTTTGCTGTTCATTGTTCAGCTGTCCACTGTTACACTGTTCACTGTTATTGTTCACTGTCTATCCACCTTACCACTGTTCACCGTTATTGTTTTGTTGTTCATTCATGTATTGCTTTCCACTTGTTCCACTGTTCACTGTTATTGCTTCNAATCGCCCTTCTTCCCATCAGAGGATTGCGAGTTTTCCCGGAAGTGCGCAGTGTGCCTCAAGAATTTCCTGCACAAGCAGCAGAGCCAGTCTGCATTGCGCCGGGACAGTGTGACTGTCAGCTTGAAAGTTTGTAGGTTGCAGACAATCATTTTCCTGATTGTGTTGGAATTGTCATTGCAGGACAACAAGTGCCTGTTGATTGCCATGTCTAAGTTCTTTGAACTGACATCCAAGGACTGGGCTATGTGTGTCGATTTTGTTCTTAGTATGTACATTCTTAATATGTTTTTCTTGGGCAATGAGCTGGAGGGGCTGATTGGTCTTTTGTATGTTTGTTGCAGGGGATGTTGCTTCATGGACCTTTGCTTGGCTGGGCGAAGCTGAGTGGTGACGTCATCTTTGAATACAAGCAGCCGACCAGTACCGGGGAGAGGTTGACTTACTTGATGCCGCGACGTCATGGGGTGGATTTCTTCTTGTATCCCTGGCACTCTCACCTTCGTGATGCCTGCACTGGTGCCAAGAAGATGTTGCAGCTTTTTGGTGAGTGGACTTTCCAAGACAGTGTGGCCAATGCATCTCGTTCTTTTGGGCTCATGTGAACACTGTGTTGCGTTTTTTGTTTGTGATGTTTTTTGTTCATGTTGTGTTGACGAGCGACCTGTTGCAATCATCCACTGCCTGTCAATCAGGCAAACCTGGAAGGCATGTGTGTCAGCAACTATGATCGAAACAAGCAAATGAGGAACAAGGCTTTGTCTGGTGTTGCCCAGTTGAAAAAGCATCCTGCGGGCACAACATTTTATGTTATGGACGAAGGCAGGGAACATCTCGAATGAAAGAAAATTGATTCAATGTTTTTTTGTTGAACTGCTTTACTTTGAATGCCAAAAGTCTGGCAGATGTGCTGAAGAATGCCAGCTACGAGCACTTGGTGGAACAGCACATGCCCACAGACTCAGAACAGTTCTTTTCCCTGAAGGACATTATCATGTTTCAGGGTTGCAAAGTTGGTTCCATGTTTCAAACAGTGCCACACAGTTGTGGTGGCGGTGGGTAATTGAAGTCAACATCTTTGCTTTTCCCCACTGTTCCACTGTCCACTGTTCCACTGTTTCATTTCCCATCCATTGCCATTGGGATGCAAATGTTTCATGGTTCCATTGTTCCATGTTCCATTGTTCCGTGTGTTGCACTGTTCCATCTGTTCCACTGTCCACTGCGTATGCACCATAGTCATGATAGATGAACACACATAAACATGCAATGACTTGTCAGGACAAAACAATGAGTGTGTGGCTGCAAGCCCTTGGCGAGTTTTTCTGGGTCTTTGTGATGAATGAAGCAAATGACTTGGAAGTCTACAAAATCATGGGCGAGACAGAAATCATTGACGACAAGGCGGTTGGTTTGCTACATGCATTATGAACAATGAGTGTATGTTGATCAAAGCCAAACAAATATAATCAAAAAACACCTTTCTCGATTTGAAGTAGAGCCAAATTTTGCCTTGGGCAGGCGACCTTCTTGTGCTATGATGTGAAGCCTGTCCCAGTCAAGTATGGGAGATTCTCGACGTGGTCCATCAAGTCTGGGCTCTTTGCTAAGGACTGTTTTTGATCCATGCAATCATCTTGGATGTTTATAAAATTGTTCTTGAATGTTCTTGAATGATGCAGGAGGGCGATCAGTACTATGCCCACTTCTTGTTCCTGACGCGACCACCAGATTCACCAAATTTCCAAGCCCCACGCCTGCACATGTGGCGATGCCTGACCTACCCCCAGTGCATTGAGAACATGTTGAAGACACAGGCCTTTGAACTGATGAGTGTAGTTACCACAATTTTTGTTTTGAAAACCTGCAGTGCAGGCATTCAGTGCCTCTGTGCAGCGCAATCACCCCCACTGGACAGCGACGGGGGATTCAGATTCATGGAAAGGATGGATTTGGAGCTATGGCAATGGGTGCCAAACTTAGACGCAATTGTGGGCTGAACATTCTTTTTTGTTTTCCAGTCAACAATGGAACAATGAACAATGAACAATGACAATTGTTCATTCCTGTTCCAAGGACCTACTGGACTGAAGAGAAGGGCAATTTCCAGTTGATCCCTCGCGGCACTTTTGGCCAGGCAGCCGCGGCTCAGGCCCAGGCTCAGGCCCAGGCTCAGGCCCAGGCCCATGCTTACTTTCAAGGGTGGACTGGTGCACAGTAAACTGCACTCCATGTTTGGTTCCACTGTTTACGCTGTTCACTGTTGGTTGTTTCACTGTTCCAAATCTTTACAATATGATTTTGTTGTTTTGATTCATCATGAGGAACCAGACTTGGACACTAATAAGCCCTGCCAATTTGGGCTTTTGAATGTGCTGCTTTGTTGCACCAGCAGACACCACAGGCTTGTCGACACTGAATGGTTTTGGCCACTGACAGACTGACCAAAATGGCCAGAAACGCGAGAAAAGCAATTGGGCAGCCATTGTTTGAGCACTGCATCAACTTTCTGAATGAAATTTTTGAACAATCAACATCTTTCTTTCAGAGACAACCAGTGCTTCGGTACCGCCACCTGTTGCAGGTGACTGTCAGCAAAAGTTGCTTGGCAGCAGCTGTTGCAGAGTCACAGTATGTTCCACTGTTCCACTGTTCCACTGTTCTGAGTTT
The DNA here is from genome assembly GCA_000507305.1 of Breviolum minutum Mf 1.05b.01. NCBI lineage: Eukaryota > Dinophyceae > Suessiales > Symbiodiniaceae > Breviolum > Breviolum minutum. The sequence continues at coordinate 5,415 of DF243365.1, read as the reverse complement.
CATGTTGTAGATCATGTTGTAATATTNCTGGCAGTTCCAGTCTTGGTGCGAGGCAGCAGCAAATTTCAGTGGTGACCCCAACACTGTGAAGACACCATCATGGTCAACTTTTTGGAGGGCATGGTCAGAGAAGTGGTCCTATGTCTTGAAGTTCAGAAAGAAGTCGCAGCACAAAGAGTGCAATGACTGCCATACCTTCCGGGAGTCCATCCAGGGCAAGAGGAAGAGCCCTGCAGAGAAGATGGAGTTGGCTTGCCAGTGGCGTGAGCACCTTCGAGCGCAGTACCATGACAGGCTGATATATTGGAGCCTACGGTGGTGCTCTCGCTCAAACATGAATGTGCTGTGTGTAATCATTGATTCAATGGACCAGTGCAAGACAGCATGGCCACAGTATCCCTTCCACCGAAAGCCTGCGGTTTTAGACAATTTGATCAGGCCCCGAGTGATACTGTCCGCTGTTCTCTGTCATGGTTGGTGCAGCAACATCTTTTTGATGGAAGAATCCTTGCACCATGGGGCTTCCAGTTTCTGTGAGTTGCTTGCCCGCAGCTTTGACAAGGTTGAAAAAATGGCAGAGGAGACTGGTCGGCAATTTCCTCAGCATTTGGCTGTGCAATGTGACAACACAACGGCACAGAACAAGAACTCCGTGGTCAGCGTTTGGCTGGCCCATTTGGTCAGCGAGGGCAAATTTTTGACAGCCACAGTCAATTTTTTGACTGTGGGGCACACTCATGAGGATGTTGATCACTATTTTTCAGTGATCCTGTCCACTGTTTTGAGACCCAACCGCTTTGAGCTGCCAGAAGATTTGGCTGAAAGTTTGAGGGAAAAGATGCACCCCTTCACCCTCCAGAAGTCCGAAGAGCTCTTTGTGGAGGTTGTTCACCATGTCCGAGACTTTGGAGAGTGGTTGAAACCATTAGGGGTGACTTTGTCTAACTGCTTTGTGTCAAGACAGGGGCGCTTAGCAGCACACTCTTTCGTGTACAAGTGCCGTGCCCATTTGTTTCCTGGTGAGCTAGATGCATTGCCACCAGAAAGGTTCAGGCAAGACACTCATGACCATGATGTTTTTGCTCTGACCAAAGGGCGGATGCATGGCACACGTTTCCACCCACCAGTTCTGGCATTGCCACGCCACAGAGTTCAGGAAGCTTCACTGTCCCCTGTTCCTATGTCCGTACACCATCTAGCTGATGCAGCAACAAGTGATGTGAAGCTGAAAAATTTGGAAAAACTGGCAGATGTTTTGAGTCGCCTTCCTGGAGATTACTCTCGGGTGTGCAACCGCATGCGTGAGATGGTACAATGGCTTCAAGAAGGCCATGTGGGTGCACTTGCAGAAGAGGCTCCACCACTGCGCTGGCTTGGGCGTGCTGCTCCAGAGCGGTCTGATGAAGTGACCCGTAGCACCAACATGTATTATGAGCATTTGCCTGATACATCATGGCAGCTCTTAGCTAAGTTTCATCGGATGCCACACCGCCGAGCATGAGGAAAAGTGGTGGGTCGCAAGTCATAATTGGTGCAGATCTGAAATTGATACATTTTCATGGCTTCAATTTTCCACTGTTTCTATTTCTGCAGTTTTTGTTCTCAGTTCTCTGTTTCCCAGTTCACGGCCTTCTGGGTAGCAGTAGTGATGGCGCATACTGGCTGGTGCACCTCAAGTGCCAGCAGGGAAGTTGTGGGCAAGATCAAGGCTGCCATAGCCAAGAANTTTCATGGCTTCAATTTTCCACTGTTTCTATTTCTGCAGTTTTTGTTCTCAGTTCTCTGTTTCCCAGTTCACGGCCAGCTGGGTAGCAGTAGTGATGGCGCATACTGGCTGGTGCAGCTCAAGTGCCAGCAGGGAAGTTGTGGGCAAGATCAAGGCTGCCATAGCCAAGAGCTTTGGCGGTTCAGCAGATCCAGAGGTGTATGACTGCCCCCATGTCATTGATGTGATTCATGAGAAGTTTGATGATGAAGCTTTTCGGCGCAGGCTGGGGCAGCCTGTGCAGACTGTAGTGCCAGCAGAGCCAGCGATGGGGCAAGTTGTGGATGGCTGGCTCCACATTTGGCATTTTTGGCCACACAGATGATAGTGCCATCAAAGGCCGAAGCAACATGGTGAATGTGCTGGAGGTGGCATTCAGCATCTTGGAAAACATGTTCAACAGTGCGCAACAACCAATTGACATTTTGTTTGGCAGCCCCCCTGGGTCAACTATTGTCAATTTCTCTGTGCGATTCAGCATGGGGTTTACAAGGGTGTTGGCAGCGAAAACCTTGCTACTTGCCATGTTCGAATTGGAACAGGCTGAGCTTCAAGAGGTGACTCCAGTCCTTTGTTCACTGTTCACAGTGAAGTTCACCTGCAACCCAGCACCGACAGATGCACTACAGCGGTGCAGGTCTTTGGCTGCCAAGTTCCAAGTTTCAGAGAGCACACGGCCAGATCCCATTCAGATCTACTACACCCTGTCAGAGGGGTTGAAGCGTGATGGTGCTGATGTTGCCACTGGGCTCCGTGGAAAGATTACTGAGTACAACAAGATGTCAGGTGTGACATCGCAAAACATCAGTGAGCTGGAAGCCCGTGTCATCTTGAACCTGCCTCTTCAAACTGACCAGTTTGTGTCAGAGCTCAAGTACCATTGGCAAAATTAAAAAAATGCAGAGAGTGCAGTGCCCATGAAGATGTTTACCCACATCAGCAGTGATGTACCACCTGAAGCACAGGGTGTATGGAAGGAGATCATGACCCCGTCGCCAGCCAAAAACGAAATGTTCCTGAAGTACCTGATTGGTGTTTTTGTGAAGAACTTCAAAGATGGCATGCGCATGAAGAAGAAAATCCATTTGCGGTTTCAGGCACACAGGCTGCGAGTCAATGATCCTTGCATGGCCTANCAACCCAGCACCGACAGATGCACTACAGCGGTGCAGGTCTTTGGCTGCCAAGTTCCAAGTTTCAGAGAGCACACGGCCTGATCCCATTCAGATCTACTACACCCTGTCAGAGGGGTTGAAGCGTGATGGTGCTGATGTTGCCACTGGGCTCCGTGGAAAGATTACTGAGTACAACAAGATGTCAGGTGTGACATCGCAAAACATCAGTGAGCTGGAAGCCCGTGTCATCTTGAACCTGCCTCTTCAAACTGACCAGTTTGTGTCAGAGCTCAAGTACCATTGGCAAAATTATAAAAATGCAGAGAGTGCAGTGCCCATGAAGATGTTTACCTACATCAGCAGTGATGTACCACCTGAAGCACAGGGTGTATGGAAGGAGATCATGACCCCGTCGCCAGCCAAAAACGAAATGTTCCTGAAGTACCTGATTGGTGTTTTTGTGAAGAACTTCAAAGATGGCATCCGCATGAAGAAGAAAATCCATTTGCGGTTTCAGGCACACAGGCTGCGAGTCAATGATCCTTGCATGGCCTACCGGCAGAGTTGTTTGTGGGTGCATTTCAGGCCTCAGATGCAAGGCGAGATGTCACTGGAAGAATACATCAGCATGGAGAAACTGTTTAGCCGTGGGGCATTTGAGCGAGAGCTGGGTGACAGGGTGCGGGCCATGAACCCAACCTTAAAGCTTCAGGACTTCAGGTTTTTCTACAGCCAGTTGGGAAAGGACCAGCCAGTGAAGGAAGAGTCCCAGCTCAATGCTGCGCAGGAAGAAGCTGAGGCCCAGCAAGAGCAGGCCAGTGCAAATTTTTAGAATCAAGTGGATGGAAGCCCAAAATTTTTGACATAAGGAATTTATCCCATCCTTTTCTTGATTTCCCACAACATTTTCCTAAAGTATATTTAACTACTTCAATTTTTCAAGGCAGCATCATGGATGTTGGTTTGTCAATGTTGCAAGGCATCCTTTCGCCTTTTCATCGCCAAGTTGGAGAAAGACCAGGTGACTTGGAAGAAATACCAGTCTGCTATGGAAGATTACTCTTCCACTCAGAAGGTGTCCAAAGTGGAGTTTTTGCGCAATCAAGACAACATCTTGGTTCAAAAGGTGGCTGAAGTGGTTGATGTGTCCTTCCCACTGAAGTTTTTGGGTCAAAGTGAGCATGTTGCCCCTTTTGTGAGCAGTTCTGCATTGACGTGGTCTGAGAGCAAAGTGATCACAACTTCTTGTTTGTTCACTGTCTACATTGTCAACCTCACATCTCTGGGCAGTTCAGCTCAACGGGCAATGAGAGAGTGCGTTCGCTTGGTAGCAGATGCGTGTGCACATTGCCCTGAAAGGACAGTGGCCTTTTTCATTGGACCCAACGTTGGTGGCCATGGGGCAACATATGATGAGCAAGAAATGGAGAAGACACAAGATGATTGCGAGGCAGCATTGAAGACCCCAGAGGTAGAAATGAAGGTGAGGCGTTGCCAGTTGATTTTCTCTTTGGATTCAATTTCAAGCCGGACCAGGGCCTCTGTGCATCCCATGTGGATGGCCATGAGTGGCCAGGTTGCAGCAGATGAGACCCTTGTTTGCAAATTTGCAAGCAGTCAGCTCTGGCACCGGCGTGCTGTCCACAACATTAGCATGAAACCTTTGGCCAACTATGTGCTACCCTTGGCAGGAATCCCACCAATGCAGCCAAACAATTTGTGCAAAGCGCACTTGTTCAAGCAGCACATCTCAGGCGTGGATCTGATGGACAAGTTGAAGGAGAATTTGTGGTCTGGCATGGATGTCACTGCCAGTCATGGCGCTGTTTTTGTGGACCTGCTCCCTTATGATGATTCCCTCATCATGTCCACTGTTCAAGGTCTTGCCAAGTCACGGCCGAAACAGCCGCAGGAGATGGTTGTCAGCTGCATTTGGGCACGTGGAGATCAGGACACAGACAAGAGGCGAGCCAATGCTGAGTGGCTTCAGGGTGCGACTCACAGATCCATCGACCGCATGGTCAGGTCCAAACTACTTGTCATCGATGGCTTTGATTTCAAGGAGTTTCAGCCAGAAGGGGTTGCCCCTGTCAATGACACCAAGTTGTACAGCCTCACTTTCCCAACTGCAGAAGGGAATTTGGCAATGAGGCAGACAGCCTTGGATGAATGGTCTGTCAAGTTCGCACGGTTGAAAAAAGACTATGATGAAACAGTGGAGAAGCACAACAAAGAGTTCAACCCTTCAGGCTTCCCATACAAGGCTGATGGCCAGAAGCGGCAGGCGCCCAGCACTGAAGGTGAGGAGGCAGAAGGGGCCCCCTTCCCTGAAGACTGCATGGTGGAGTCTTTGGAGGCTTTGAAGAAAGCAGAAGGAACTCTGTCCACTGTTCGCAGTCTTTTGTCCACTGTCCACCTTGTGTTCACCAGCAAAGGTGCAATGTATCTCCATGCTCAGGAGACTGGGGTGGTGTCTGCCAAGAGGCCGTTGTGCCAAGTCTTTGGTGAGTATCACAGCGGACAAGCTGAGATTGC
>DF243364.1:0-40244 GCA_000507305.1 Breviolum minutum Mf 1.05b.01 | reverse complement strand
TGATACAGAGCATTGGCATTGGGGCAAGAGCTCAAGAGACCATGAGAGCATGAACGCATGATTGATGTGGCTCTTTTTGATTCTATGACATTCTAGTTGTATGCTAGAAGCAGGTGCCTTTTTTGTCATGCTGCCTCAAGAGGATGATCTTCCAAATATCAAGCTCAACAGAGCTGACAACTTGTGATGAGAATCTTTTCTGTCTTCTTTTCCCGGCTGCTTTGCATGCAGCAATATGCTTGATACCTTTGTGATACAGAGCATTGGCATTGGGGCAAGAGCTCAAGAGACCATGAGAGCATGAACGCATGATTGATGTGGCTCTTTTTGATTCTATGACATTCTAGTTGTATGCTAGAAGCAGGTGCCTTTTTTGTCATGCTGCATCAAGAGGATGATCTTCCAAATATCAAGCTCAACAGAGCTGACAACTTGTGATGAGAATCTTTTCTGTCTTCTTTTCCCGGCTGCTTTGCATGCAGCAATATGCTATACACAGCATTGGCATTGGGGCAAGAGCTCAAGAGACCATGAGAGCATGAAAGCATGATTGATGTGGCTCTTTTTGATTCTATAACTTGTGATGAGAATCTTTTCTGTCTGTTTTTGCCGGGCCATCCAATCATCAAATCTCTGGCTTGTTTTCAAAAACCTACTTACCGGGATGATAAACCATTTGTGCGATGGAAAATGGACCATTTGAAGATGTATCTCCTATTAGAAATGGTGGTTTTCCATGCCTATGTTAGTTTACCAGAGGGTATATACTCACCAGGATGATAAATGTCTGGATGATAAAAAGTTACAACCGGACCCCCTTCAGCCCTGGTAGCCAGCTTTTTTTTGCTTCACCAGGTCTGGTCGCACTTTTGCTTCGTGACATCCAAACGGAGTGCCTTGAAGGATGGCTGCGATTTTTTTTGGACAGGATTTCTTTCGATTGAAGCCTCAATTTGTTTGGTACTGAGTTTCACAGAAAGTTTGCTTTTAATACAATATTCCTCTTCAGTGAGATGAACTACTGTAGGAACAAAGAGAACGTCTTAAACAACTTGCCTGTGACGAGCTGTTGTTGAAGCCAGGATGGTCATATGATGCTTCAATCGTTGCCAAGTCAACTGAGAAGTCAACTGGTGCGGTTGGCCCAAGTGGCAGTTGATTCGGAATTGGCAACAGAAACATGTTGCGAGTGAAACGCAATGGTGTAAGCAGGTAAATAGACTTGTGATTTACTTTTCTCTTAGCTTCAGCAAGTAAATGTCATCCTTTTCATTAAGGGCCTTAACTTTTGAGGGACGGAAACCCCTGTATTTCCCCGGTGTTGCAGCTGAGGTGGAAAGCTGCCAAAGTCAGTACTTTCAGGCTTTGGAGGCGCGTTTTGTTGGTGAACAAAAAATGGAAGTGACTCCTTTTGATCACATGATACTTGTGGCCATTCCACATTTTTTACGCCGGGTTACAAGTTATATTTATGATAAAAGTGTATACATACATATATATATATATATCAGACATATTTTGTCTCACCTTCCAAATAACTAGGGAGTTCATATCTTTCTTGAATGCGCCACAACTGACGCCCTGTCCGTTTTTTCTTGGTTCAAAGCGCCCCTGTGCCCAAGCCGCCACCCGTCGTCGTCGAAACCAAACGGCGATTCGAAAAGCCTGCGCCCAAATGGCACGAAGCCGCGGAGTGGTGGCGTAGCTTGGATCGGCGATCGCAGATTTGGGAGCTTCCAGGGTGTTTCCACCCCAAAGGAAGTGGTTTGGATTGGTGAATTTTCTGTATTTTTTCTTAATGGAATTACTGGGATTTATTTTACGGAGAATTGCGTACCATGGTGTCTAATCGATGAAACTTTAGGTCATTGTTGTGTTGGGGTTTGTTTTTTTGTGTGGTATTGTTTGGGATGACTTCTTAGAAGACCCCAAGGTGGGTTAGTAAAGGCCTCTGATCCTACAAGACATGGGAGTTAATTTGCCAGTGTAGTTTGGGATGATTTTGGGATAGTCCTTTAAGAGATCCAATCTGTATTTGCATTCCTTCATCCATCTTGATCTATTTTGTAGAGGTTGAATGTGCACCACGTGAAATCTCGGAAACTGAAAGTCTGCACTGGTACTCTCATTCACCAAAAATGAGGACATGGAGTCATACTACTGAAAAATCTACAGTCCAGAAATTCAAGATGAGAGGCTTACACAAACAATATCTGACCATTTCAGAGGAACAAACCGTTTAGCACAGCCTCAGCTTCAATCATACGTCCCAGTGTGGACCCGCTGAATCGTTGGATCTGCAAGGCTTGTCGCTGCTGCGTTGGTCAGCGCATGGACCTTCGTGGGCTTTGGTTCCGTGAGGTGAACTTGGTCGAGACGGGGGGTCGGGGTCTGGAAGAGAAGGGAGCTGGTTGGAAAACAGAAAAAACCATGGGAAGGTTGGAGAAGGATTCAGAGATTTGTACTTTTCTGAACATTTTCCTGGACTTGTTGACTTGTTGGTAGACATTTGTGGATTTTTTTGTTATTGTTCAAGATTTTGTGTGGATGAAAGGCTGGAAGGTGTTTGAAAAAGCTATTCGCCCCAAAAGGCAAGACTTTCGGAGAGATGCTGGTAATTCGCTCACTACTTGTAAAACAAGTCTCATGCCATTTTTTGTAGTATCCTTTTTCATCAAGAAGGTTTCTGGGATAGTAAGCCACCCAACCTGAACTACTAAATGAGAAGTGGATGATTGAAAAACAAATCTCAAGACCGGAAACCTGAAGATTCTTCGACAGATGGGGGTCATGTCGAAGGGTGAGGTTTCTTGGGCTCATGGGTTTCCCTGTTCCTTGGCGAAGGCGTTCGCCCCGGACCTCAATGAATGGCTACCGACTGGATACTTGGCTGCCAATTGCGCCCAAGTTGCCGCTAACGATTTCTGACTCAAAATGGCCTTGTGACATTGAACGGCTGCTTGTTGAATGCAGCAGTTCAAGAATTTAGGCGGCCTCAGGTGACATGTCTTGTGTCAAATGAAGTACATTTAGTTCACATGGATCAACCAGTTCCTTCAACAATGGAATCTCTTGACCTACCTTGACAACCATATGGTCAACACCAAAGGGTGAACTTGAAACGTTGACGTCACGTTCCACGATTGAAACCTGGGAATCGGTGATTCTTCCCCCGCCAAGTTGGGGAGATTTAGTTCCTCCCTAAAACTCACCATTTTAAGCCCCCACAAGTTTTTGGTGGTTGATAAAGCCCAGAGGAAAACTGGGTGGCTGGCAACTCATTAAAAAAAAAATCACCCCCCGAATCCTTGCGGTTTCATGATCCAATTAGAAAACATCTGTTTCATCCGCCTTTCAGGACAAGATGCTGGAGGCTTCGGATGGTTTCTTGGTTACCAAAAAAGTGGGGTTTGGCGATTAATGTGAATGCTTAATATAGGCTTGCTATTTGACGTAATGTGTATATATATATATACTTATATATATAGATATGTATATATATATACACATGCAAACAGGTGGATATATCAACATATTGATATATCATTATACTGTATGTCATATATGTAATAGAGAGATAGAATCTCAGACACTAGCCTGATAGCATCTCATGCTTGGAGTATTTGATAGGGTTAGGTTGAAGAGATTACAGGTGTTTTGGGGCCTGCAACCGAGGTGATCGATCGCTACAGGTGTCCGAGGGCTTTTGGGTGGGTGAGAAGGGCTTCGAAAAGTCACAGCATCTTGGACCTTCAGAGGGAGATGTTGTAGATTATCTTTAAAAGAACCAATCAGGGTGAATTGTTGAACCTTGGTGATAGGGAATTGAAAAACTATAAGAGGGATGAATACTACCACAATAATACATAAGAACAATGTGAGTGGAATAGAAAGCAAAATCAATCGCTCATTGAATGAGAAAGGGATATCGTTCATTGAGGACTGAATGTCCCGCTTTTAAAGTATTGATTTGGAAAAATCACAAGACTGAACACGAAAGAAAAAAAAACCATATTCACAATTTGAATAATCCAGACAACCCCAGCCAGACATATAAACAAATGTAGGAAAAGAAAGAACAAGATAAACAAGACAATAAAATCAAAGATAGAATACGATACCAGCAAACAATGGAACACCTTAGTGATACCTTGCCATCATATCCACAAGAACGAGGACCAGGAATGATTAACCATAGTGTGTTATGATATGACTTATCTTTTGGACACCTTGTATAAGACTTTAATGTATAAGACGAAGATAAAAGAGACTCCAAAGAATACGGGATACCCTTGAGTACAAGATAGTATAAGAATGACTAGGACTAGGTGAAAAGTTCATGACGTGAGAAATTGAACCTTAAAGAGGTGAACATAAGAGACGGCAAGAAAACGAATGAAGTTTAAGCTGAAAAGTCTTGTTGCTTAAACCTCTATGACAACGAATAAGGTAAGCTAAGCCCCACGAGCCAAAAATCATCCCCCAAAATCACCCAAATCTTACCATTATTTTTTTGGGGGGGGACAAGGATCCACCCAATAATGCCCAAGTGGTGACTACTAGGGGCTGGGGTTGTCCACCTAAACCAAGGTGGGCGCAGGGCTACCGCTACCGCATGCGCGCGTCTCCGGAAGAGGTGGGTTTTCCTACAGCTTTGGGGGTGGGAGAGGCGAGTTTTTTGGAGATTCTAAGTGTACTTAGCGGTAAGGACTCTTGTGGAATAGCTGGTGGGTGATGATGATGATGATGATGAAGAAGAAGAAGAAGAGAAAGAAGAAGAATGACAAGAAGAAGAAGAAGACNGATAGAAGAAGAAGAAGAAGAAGAAGAAGAAGAAGAAGAAAAGAAAAGAAAAGAGCAATACTATGCTGAAAAAGAGTAGCATGGCATTGATAAACAAGATTCAATTCTTTGTTTGAAGGATAGGTAATGAATACTGTACATGGATGAAACATCCCAAAGGCAGGATCAATTCTGGAAAACCAGAACCCATTTTAAGCACACACACACACAAACACACCGACATTGGGTAGGGTTTTCAATGGGCTTTGTCTTTCTTTGATCCAATTTTGTTCAACCAGACGCAAATACCTGTAAGAAACCGAGTTATTCAATGGTGCTGCACTGTTTTGAACTTTGGTGTCTGTGACGTTTTCTCCAATCTTTTTTGTGAGTATTTCTGACTAAGAAACAGCTGGCTGTATTTCTGCTGGTGGACTGAAGTTTCATTGATCTTGAAAGGTCACCCTACCCAGTTTTGCTGGCTGAGAAACCTAGTGGTACTATTGAAGTACTATTGATGGATAGAGTTGCCGCACTTAGATCATGTAGTGAATATACCATCACAAGTACCAAAGTGTTTTGGCACCCTCCCAGCATCCCAGCATCCCATTGCGAGGTGAAAAAGGGAATCGATACACCTCCAATCTTCCAGTTGCTCGCCTTGAGAGGTTTTCTTTACCAAGGAATGGTGGTGTGGAGTGTATCAAAACCAGGGTAAAGAAGACAATCTATACTGTGTTATATACATAAATGCATACACACATTGCAAATACATATATATATATATACATAGACATACACATATTAATATGTATATATATCTAGATATTATGTACATAAAGTCCTACCATCACCAACTATCCCATGACCAAGCTAGAAGGTGTTCGAAAAAAGGAAGGTCAGGAGTTTGTCGGGTCAGACCTTTCAGCACTTCTTCAAGGATTCCCAGGTATCAAACCCAAACTGGGTTGTATATGTTTGTCTATTCCAAAGTGTCCACGGATTCTTTTCGGGCTAAAAAAAACCAAAGATGTAGGCCGTGTTTTTTTCACAGTTTTTTGTGTCGAATTGAGTGAAACTTCAAACGTTAGAAGTTGAGGAGGACAACCATCCCAGATGTAGCTGGACCTTCCGAATCATGAGATAAATTGTAGATAAACTGCCGCCTTCCGAATCCAGTTGACAGTAGATTGAAAATCCCAGAAATCCAAGCCGAGTCTTTTGTAAATCCCCCAAAACAGAAGACATGGTGGTGAAAGTAGATGGCGCAACTTTCCAAAAGGTGGCGAATAATAGCCATGATAAGTCAAGACGAATGGGAGTTGCGCCATATACTTTTCAGGTGGTATAATCATATATAATCCCCATTTGAGGCTGGTTTGATCCTACTCTTTCATTCGAAATGGATGTTTCATCCAGATGGTGTATTTAAATTGCCAGGGTGGATCAACCTCCATCGAACCGGTTGAAGGTTGGGACCTGTGAAGATCAAGTTGGGTGAATGCTTTGGTGGCAGTGGCAACAATCCCAACCTCAGAACCTTCGGGTCCCGAAAAATTCGGAAGGTCGTTTGGTGTGTTTTTTTTGGTTTCGGAAGCGGCCCAGACTTGGAAACTAGTGGGATGTTTTTTTTTTTTTTTTTCGGGGGGAAGAAGAAGGTTCATGAGTTTTCAGGCAATGTTTGCGTTTTCTTTTGATTTTTGTGGAAGTTAATTGAAGATCAGTTGGGTGTAGATGTTACTACACCTTGACGTTTCAGTGGTTTTTTGGAAGACTCTTGGATGAGAGAGATTTACAGCTCCACCTGGACGGTTTGGCAGGAAGCAGGAAGCAGAGAAGGTTAGTGAAAGAAAAAATCTCCTCAAACCCTGAGACTTTTGGAAATCATAAAATGACCTTTTGACGTAGGATTTCCTAGCTTTCAAACTGTGACAGCAACATTTCTGTTTTCCATGTGCTCAGGAAAACTCAAGAAGGAGATCGCACAGGCTGGCCTGGATGATCCCAAGAAGATTGCTGAAAATGAGTGCCCCCTGTTTGTTTGTTTGTTTGTTTGTTTGTTTGTTTGCTTGCTTGTTTGTTTGTTTGTTTGCCTTTTGGGGTTGTTCTTTTTTCTTTTGTTTTTTTTGTTCTGGCAGTTACATCGATTTTCTATGAGCTAATCAAGGACATGTTTCCTCCAGTTGTATGTTTGACCAAGCTAAACGTCACCAGGTACTGGCTTAAGCGTTATGGCCACAAGCGTCCGGGTGCTTGGAAGCTTTTCCAGTGGATTTGACTGAGACCTGCATCGGTTACGTTTATGTATTTGTGTAGATACAGTTACACATTTACATACCAATATATCTATATGTCTATATATACACTTTTAGGTACATACACAGATACGCACACATGTATAGATACGCAGATTCATCATGTCATAAAATGTTTCAAGGAAAGAAGGGGATGTTCAGTAAGCAACTGTTGAACTCTGAAGTGAGGTCGCCCTGGCATTCAAGTTGTGCATCGTTGTCTCTACCTGCTCTCAGGTTGGTTCCCAAAATACGTGGACCAGTCGGGTGCTCCCAAGCAACAGGGCCTCTTCCGTGGATTGGCAGTCACTTGGCGGCAGGCCCATGTTTTGGCTGAAGCCCAGATGGACCCTTGTCACCTCTGCTAGGCATGGTCTGGCTATGATCCTTTGAACGAGGAGCGTTTGGAACTCAGTGTTTGTGACATGAAGTTGTTGTGAAATTTCAGAATTGTTGTACGGAGGTGATTTGTAATTGGAATCGACTTATTTTGGTGTTTGATGAACCACAAGAGTTTGATTGCAATACTTCCACATTTTTTCCAGGTGAGGGTCTGGAAAATCATGTTCCGTTTCAATTTTTGGGAAAAGAATGTGAGAAAGGAAGAATCTAAGTTTTTTTCAGCAACTAAGAAGGCGAACAAAACTCTTTTACAAAAACAAGTTGACTTTTTGGATGTAAGAATCCTCCAATATTTTGTGTCAACGTTCATAGCTTTATGATTGAGCACAGAATCTGGCTATCCATCCTCCCAGTAAATTTCAACCACTACAGGTCCATTATCCAAGATTCCCTAATGATTTGTCCTCTTGGCATGGTAGAAATCTAGAAGTCTTGAGATGACTAGATGGGGGTTTCCTAAACTGGTGGTACCCAACAACCATGGGTTTTCCTACTAAAAATGATCATTTTGAGGTGTTCTGGGGGTACCACCATTTAAGGAAACACCTAGATGGGTTTATACTGCATGAGAAACTACCCAGGTGCCCTTGCCAGGCACCAGAGATTCAACCAAGGTGGCAAGTCTTGGATCGAAGCCGATTATGGCAAGCCTTTGACCAAAGACAAGAAGGAGCTGGGGGAGATTGGTGGATCATTGGTGAAGTTCCAAGAGGTTGATTTGGAAAGGTGGAAAGGTGGAAAGGTGGAAAGATGATTCGGAATTCTTTGGTAAAAGGTTGGGATGGATCATAGACATTGTCAAGCTTATGATTTTTTTCCATCAAAAATTGAATAGGACCTTACCAACGGACCCCAAAGTAAATTGCTAGAGCTATTAGATACTCAGGGTTAGGGGTCCGTTCAGTGGGTCCTGTTGGGGATTTCTTAGATTTTTGTCTTGATTTCAGGTGATCAAAAGGAATACGATTCTTGCTTGAACCTTTTTTCATGAACAAGCTGCATGCTAGTCATGTCAATGTGAAACTTGAAACAGTTTGTCAGCTTTATATATTTGTATCTTCAATCACCCAGGATTTCCATTCCCTTTACTTCTGAAAAGATGTGGGTCATGGCCACACATGGATTTTGTGACCCAAACTTTTCAGGATCTTCAGCTTCCAGGTCTTTTGACCAAGGAACAAATGCAGAAGGAGTTGGACAGTGGTAAACTGCCAAAACTCCCACCCGCCAAGAAGTGAGTTCGTGGGCCTTCTTGCCCGCAACTCCACGTGCCAAATCCTTGGATTGTATGGTTGAAATGGTGAAAAATTGCATGCCGGAACACCAATGTGCGGCTTTTCGCGTGGTCAAGACGCAGTGTGTAGACTCGTCTCTGTTTCCACGTGGCCCAAAGTTTTTTTTTGGAAGGAACTCTGATGGTCAGAAAAGATCAGAATCCATGGAGGTAAGGTTTAGCATTTTACGGCGTCAGAGTTCTGAATCTCGAAAACACTTCCGGTGGATTTTTTTCTTCGTCGAAAAGGTGCCAAGTTTTCCCTAAGGAGTTTCGCGAAGGAAAAAAAAAGCAAAAAACAGTTGATGGCGGTGGTGCTGCTAATCGAGTTGGGATCCTGACATGAGTTAACAGTAGTTTTGAAATATATCCATCGAACTTTAATACAAGATTTGTCTATTGGTTAATATTGACTTAAATACTTGAAAGGGAGATTCTTCGTCATATAGATGTAGCTGAAAGTTTAAAAGGTGGACGTTTCGCCAGACAAATGAATTAAGAACGTCGTGGAGACTATTACTTTTTTTGAGGAAGAGGTGGATCGTGCATCTATGCAGACAGAACATATTCCGAAAGTGATGGATTCGTGATTCCTGGAGAAGTACATATTAGTAAATGGCGTCCCAAACTTTGGGGGAGCAGAGGTAAGGTTTTCATTGATACCAGTTTACTAAGAAAGAATGGACTAGCGTCACAGTGTCACCGAGAATTTCAGGTACCTAAAATGGAGATACTGAACCTTAGAAGGTTATTTTGGGCTGGGTTTTCGCTTACACAAGCCTTACATACAGCTTATATAGGTTTTCGTACCTCCATTTTAGGTACCTGAAATGCTTGGTGACAGTCAGTTGATATAGAAAGACTTCTCCAGCAGAGAAGTTTCAACCCCCCGAGAGGTATCAATCGATGCACATAGATCCAACTCTCTTAGGAAGAGGGTTTTCGGAGTGCGAGAGAAAGAAACCCCCCAAACAAATTTTGATGCATGAAAAAAAGATTTTCCTAGGACAGTCATGAGTCATATATTCATACACCCCTGAAAACTAACATGTCCCCTAAAATGGGACTATTTCAATAGGAAATACATCTTCCAACCATTGATTTTCAGGGGACATGTTAGTTTTCCGGGGAGTATTTGAGGCGTCGTAAACCTCAGTTTTTTCCGGTACTGGCAGCATTTTGGCACCTGGCGAACCGGCACCAGGCAGCACTGGGTGTGTCGGAGAGAAGCCTCGTAGCGGAGTTGGCATTTCAAGTGACGCCGATGCAGGCATGGAGTTTTTTTTTGGTTCATTGGGCTTCATTTTTGAGATTTTTACGGATGAATAGACACGGTGCAGGATCATGCAAAACCTTTCACCGTTTTGGGTGCATGTCGTTTTGTGTGCTTGTTCCTGTGGGTACTTCCTGAGTAAATTCTTTCACTCCAAGCGGCGAACACCTTTGGGAGTGACCAATCCAGGTTCCATTCCGCATGTGCGTCATTGAGGCATGTCTTCTGTGGGGTCCATGGGGGAGGTTTCGAGTGGATCAAGTTTGCTGGGGAGTTGTCTTTCAACTCGCCAGCCTGTAGGTTTTTATATTGACCACCTGTACGTCATTGAATATAAACAAAGAGTGGATGGGTCATGGGTTAGGGAATCAAACATGAGATTCTGTCCATCCAATCTCCCTACATTGGATACGTTTCTCCAGGCTGGAGAAGTCACCATGGATCTCTACATCATCAGTAGCGGTCGTTTGGATGCCGTGATGACTGAAGAGGAGGGGAAGGATGAAAACAACTCCTGGGATGAAACAGTTCTGTATCATATGGATCCAGTATTGTTTAAAGAAAAACATGCACTGGTTTCTTCTTCTTCTTCTTCTTCTTCTTCTTGTGTTGTTGTTGTTGTTGTTGTTGTTGTTGTTGTTGTTGTTGTTGTTGTTGTTGGCCGAGGCAGCTTCATGATATTAGGCTCTTTTCAGGTTTTTCAGGTTTCAAATATCGGAAAGTGCCCATTACCTGGGCCCCCACCATCCCGGCAGGACCGTAACGACGAACAGCTGCAGGTTGGTCGAGTGTTTATAATGGGAGAGAGACTGAGGTCAAATGGAGAGTGTGAACCTATGTGAGTTTTATATTGATCATTTGGAATATTTGATGGGGGAAAATGGGTGATCCTGTTATTTTGGCTGGATTCCAGTCACCCCAACATCTGCACCTTTTTTAGTGACCAAGTGACAACTGGCCAGGCATTTGTGGAGCTTTGCGCGGACCAGAGGCACTCCGCGTTGATGGATAGATGGATGGATAGGTGTGTAGTTGGAAGCTGCTGAGTACATGGTGATGGTGTTTGTGCATTTAACGAAACAAGACATTTTCAGACTTGGATTCCTGTACAGGGACCAATCTGATCTAAATTGCATATGTGAATCATATGCAGACATACATCCGTGCTTATAGGTTGCAGGTATACAAACACATGTAGGTGTTAATATATGCTGTGTTTGATGATTTCACATATAGATGCGGCTTCGAAAGCCTAAACCACATAGAGGTGGATGCAGGATATGCGCTCATACTGACATGCGATTCTGTAGCCCTGCATGCATCCATGTACATATATAGATCCAAAGTCAAACATGACACCTCATGAATCAAACAAAGGACTTGTCGCCGACCACTATACAACAGTGAATAAGATGATGATCATGAAGTATGCTAGCTAGGTGGAAATGATCCAATTTGACGAGTGGGTTGAAACCACCAAGTCGAAGATGATAGAATCATCGCAAGAACGTTGAAATTTTCAAACCAAATGTATCCCAAACTAAAAAAATATCATCAACAGCTATTATTAGCTCACGTTCTATTTGTTTTTTTGTTGCCAAGTCGCTGCAATACTTGGCACCTGTCAAGGCCTAGTCCAGAGGCATGTGGGCCGGGGGAGATTTTGCTGATTGGTTTCTCTCAGTTTTTTTTTCTTTTTTTAACGGTGATTTCTGTTGACCTGACTTTTTTTCGATTTCCATGTCATGGTCATGTGTTGAGAGTGTTTCATGAATGAATTGAGGAAAGAAACGAATTAAATCATTTTCACCCTATGGATCGCCACAGGTGCATCAGGAAATTCCTGAGGAGAGAGAATCTGCGGACGACGATTTGGAGGTGGGTTCTTTCACCATTGATACAAGGGTAACAACAAAAAGCCAGGATTTCTTTTCGACTTCACAGAATTCATCTGTCATTTGTCATCAGTCCAAACTGTTTTGCACCTGGCTGTTGTGCCAATCAACCCGTGATGTTCTTTGTTCATCTCTTTGGATTTCATTTCCCACAAGGATCGAAGTCAGCCGGTGGCACATCCCCGACTGCGGATCGCACATTCAAGGTGGGATCTTAGAGTGTTTTTGTTTTGGAGGGGGCCTGAGAGGGCCCATTTTCTTGGAGGGGATGGGAATGTTGAAATTAATATCAACAAAAGAAATCAGACCCGGCTTGACAAGGCAGATTTTCGATTCTCGATTCTCGATTTTCGATTCTCGTTCTCGATTCTCGATTTTCGATTCTCGATTTTCGATTCTCGATTCTCGATTCTCGATTCTCGATTTTCGATTCTCGAGTCTCGATTCTCGAGTCTCGATTCTCGATTCTCGAGTCTCGAGTCTCGATTCTCGATTCTCGATTCTCGAGTCTCGAGTCTCGATTCTGGATTTTCAATTCTCGATTCTCGAGTCTCGAGTGGATTTTCGATTCTCGATTCTCGAGTCTCGAGTCTCGATTCTCGAGTCTCGATTCTCGATGCTCCATTTTCGATTCTCGATTCTCGAGTCTCGATTCTGGATTTTCGATTCTCGATTCTCGACTCTCGATTCTCGAGTCTCGATTCTCGATTCTCGATTCTCCATTCTCGATTCTCGAGTCTCGCTTCTCGATTTTCGATTCTCGATGCTCGATTCTCGAGTCTCGTCTCTTCGTTCTTGGAATGGACTGCTTCGGTACATACTTCACACATGTCCAAACCTGTGATGTAACCCGTGTTCAAAGTGCTACGGAATGGACTCCTTCGAAACATACTTTACACATGCCCAAACCTGTGATGTAACCCGTGTTCAAAGTGCTACGGAATGGACTGCTTCGGTACATACTTTACACATGTCCAAACCNACGACTACTACGACTACTACGACTACTACGACTACTACGACTACTACGACTACTACGACTACTACGACTACTACTACTACTGCTACTGCTACTGCTACTGCCACTCCTACTCCTACTGCTACTGCTACTGCTGCTGCTGCTGCTGCTCCTGCTACTACTACTACTACTACTACTACTACTCGATTCTCAATTCTCGACTCTGGATTCTCGATTCTCGATTTTCGATTCTCGATTCTCGATTCTCGATTTTCGATTCTCGATTCTCGATTCTCGAGTCTCGACTCTCGATTCTCGATTCTCGACTCTCGATTCTCGATTCTCGATTCTCTATACTCTCGATTCTCGATTCTCGAGTCTCGATTCTCCATTTTCGATTCTCGATTCTCGAGTCTCGATTCTCGATTTTCGATTCTCGATTCTCGACTCTCGATTCTCGATTCTCGATTCTCGATTCTCGACTCTCGATTCTCGATTCTCGACTCTCGATTCTCGACTCTCGATTCTCGATTCTCGATTCTCGATTCTCGACTCTGATTCTCGATTCTCGACTCTCGATTCTCGATTCTCGATTCTCTACTCTCGATTCTCGATTCTCTACTCTCGATTCTCGATTCTCGACTCTCGATTCTCGATTCTCGACTCTCGATTCTCGAGTCTCGACTCTCGATTCTCGATTCTCGATTCTCGACTCTCGAGTCTCGATTCTCGATTCTCGATTCTGCCGATTTTATCCGTTTTTTTCCGGAAACCCTTGTCAAGCCAATCCTCAAAGAAATCACCAAGGATCAAATCAGCCCAAAAGTCTCAACTTGAACCTTTCATTCATGAATTTTCTTCGTGACTTGTTAAGCACCGGGGAATCATTTAAGCTGCTTTTGGCGCTGTGTTTTTTTTTAAATGAAGCAATTGATGTTGTTTTGAAGGATCACTTTTCAATTGTCAGATTGTTGAATTTGACTGAGGTCAGGTCTGTTACAAGCAGGGCCCATCTCTTGGTTCGCTGAGGACGTGGGAAAATTGGGAAATTTGGAGGGAAGAGACGTTACCTTTCAAAAAATGAAAATAACATAATTATCTAGATGGTGATTTCAAAAGTTTTTTATTTTCATCCCTACGTGGGGAAGATTCCCATTTTGACGAATATTTTTCAAGGGGGTTGAAACCACCAACTAGTTATGAATTTGTATTGGACGTATTCATTCCCAATTTTTTAGGAGAAGCATTTGTTTCTGTCAAGGTCTTCTCTCTTCTTTCAATTAAAAGTTTGTTTTTTCTGAATTCCAGGGCGTGGGTCTAGCCAGTCGCGCCGTTGAAATGGACGTCTGGGAATCCCAGTCTTAGCATTTTCGGCCAGTTTGCTTCAACTCAGAGAATGAGTTTGAGGGACAAGGATCTTTGGGGGAGATGAGGGGCTTCATTGTTTTTTAAAATCCATTGCACCTAAAACCCAAATCTTGGACAATCCATTCTTTTTCAGGAGGCGTGTCTAAAAGGTTTGGGGAGATGTTTTTTTTGGTGGTGTTTCATTTGAAGATTATTGAATCCATGATACCTCAACCTCTGTTTGGGGGACTTTCTAAGGATACAAGTACGACGATTGGGGATATACACTTGGTGAATGCAACATGACATTGGATTCTGTCAAGGAAACATCATGTTGAAGCCCTCCCTGACGCTTCAAAAAATAGGCCATTGACCTTGATAGGAGTGGTTGACTTATTGGTTAGCAAGAGGATAATATGATTGGCATCTTAGTCAAGTATGGCTGGCCTGTAGCCAATTTTGACACCCCAGTTGCTAGGCAAATCAAACTGAAAGTTCGTAAGGGTCAATGCCAACAACTTCTCAGGAATGACCAAGACACGCGCCAGGCGAAGGTAAAATACAATTTGACCCAAACACAATTTGCAAACATAGATGTTTGAATTGGCTCAGGGCAGATTCAAACAAGTCTGAATCTATAGAAGCCAAATCTCATAGACTCACAGGTTGTTTTGAAGTGTTGCTTCATTTAAAACAAATTTGGAAGATTTTGCCCCGTGGACACTTCCCATGTTCCTAGCCGTTTTTTCCCTGTGCAACGTCTGGATTTTCTCAGGATAGCAACGAGATCCTCTGCGGAATCTTTGAAGACATGGAGGCTTTGACCCGTTTTCACGCGTTCGTTTTGAGATGTTCAAACAGAAGTCAATGGCATCAAAATATGTCCAAAACCATTTAAACTGTTTACAGATGGATAGTATATTTATACATGTATATGTACATATTATATATATACATATACATATATCTATCTGTCTATATAAATATATACACATATACATATAGATTTTATATAGTGTTTGTCTCGTTGATTGACATCTTTATTTTTTTGACACAGATCCCAAACCAACAAGGTTGACTTTTTGTTTTGCAGGTTTTGTCTCAGGTCAGAAAGGATGGACACGAAAAACCCTGAGGCGTTTGGCCACAGCGCCGTAAGTCCTGTGCGATTTCAAGGTTGGGAGGGTTCCCGGTTGATGGGGGTTGTTGTTGGCAGGGTTTTCCGGCTTGGGAGTGGATGATGGGATGACAGGTGGCAGTCACAACTCCGAAGTCTTCTCAGTGAACCAGGTGCAGTTGGGTGTGTGTGATTTGGATGGTTTGAATCGAAGGGAAATGTGAAAAAAAAACTTGCAAGAGTGAAGGGGTGGAGCCTTTTTTTTTTGGGACGTTTTTTGAAGAAATTGTTGCCAAGAGGTCAACTGGATGAATTGAGCCATTTAAAAGAAAACACCCTGTTTTTTTGGGTGTTTTTGGGGGATGAAATCCTACCCAGTTATGTAGGGATTAGAACAAACCATTATAAGGATCCCTATTGAACAAGCAGGATTCTATGGAATGTCAGGCCGTTTTTCTTTTTCACACCAACGGTTGGTGGGATGTGTTGGCATCCTGCAGGATGCCTTGGACCGTACCTTGGGACCACATCCAGATCTACATAACTTTGAGGTGCCCCCGGGAGTGGATCCACGGATCCACATTGGCTGTTTTTTTTTTTTTCGGTAAAGGAATTCACCTTGATTGATGATTTTCCTGACATTTTCGGGGTTGGGTGAAGAAGAGATAGTTTTGTTTTTCTTGTGCATATATTTTTTTTTGTTTTTTTGTTTTGTTTTTTAAAAGTATTGGAGAACAAGCCAAAGTATCGTGTACTGGATACTTGTAATGGTAAAAGATGTAGGGAATGGAGTATCCTTGTTCTATGGAAGCTACCCCTTTTTACCTGCATCTAGAACCAGGTGGAAGATTGCCAAGGAAACACCTTAGGGTGGTGACATGTAGGAGGCCATAACCTCAAAATGTGGCAATGTCGCAATGTCGGAGGCTCGAGTGAGAATGGCAACCAAGGACTTGAGGGTTTGGGCAGATGTTTGTGCGCAGAGGCTGTGGTTTCAACGCACAAATTTTGAGTCACGACCAACTGCATGCCCATTTGACCAAATGCCCAACTGGATTTGGAGGTCCGAAAATGTCCTAAAGGTAGTTACCTCCCCAGGAAATGGCCAGAGCTATTTTATCGGCGGAGTGGAATTCCACCCAAGCCGGATCTGTTGGGGGTCCTAGCAGTAATGTGAGATGTCAACAAAAAAGGCATGTAGGGGTGGCAGATGGCTAAGCAAGTGCAGGCTATCCGTGAACATCATTGAGATGAAATTGAGATGCATGATTTTTTGATGATAATTATTTTTTCCCAGCAGCATCAAAAATGCAACCTTCATATCTGAAACATCATCGGCATCATGTTGCATTTAACAAAAACATATATCCTAAAATTCACAATGCGTTATCCCCCCAAAACCTTTTACTCTTTCTCCCCATAATCATGGAAGTGGTATCTACTATTGGATGAACTATGATTCTGGGAGGAAGGGCAACCTCCAAACCCATCCAAAACCCAAAAAACGTCACTAAAAACAGCCATGAAACCTTTTTATAACCCTCAGCCCATTAAGGTTACACCCCCGAAGTTTAGCAGCTCTGAAAAATGATGGGAAAGAAAGTGTCTTATCCGGCTTCCTATTGGGGCTGGGTAACTTTTCAGGGTCGAACTGCTGTTAAACTTTGGGGGGGGAGTAAACCATCCAACCAAAAACATACAGCGGTTAGAAACCCATGAAACACCGAGGTGCAAGGATCCAACCAAGCCACACATCGGCGGTTGAAGGGTCTCATCGCACCTTGGCACCGGGAATTTCAGGTCGTGAAAAGATGGGGAAATAAGCCTCCAACAAATCGCGGTAAATCAGCTGATTTCGTTAAATCTTTGTTCAAACATGTTGGAAGAGGTTTCTTTTGTTTTTGTTTTGAACCATATTTTCTGGTATACCTGATGTTTGTCAAAATTTTGCGTGTAAAAGAGTGACTCCAAACAAAACCCAAAGGTCTATCGCGGAAAGGCCACGGACGTTCGGCAACTGCCCGCAGAGGCGACGCAACAAAAACATGCACCCAGTTGGGATGGTTCAAACACTGTAATCTATGGATATCTATGGTATATTTTACAATTTTCAACTGACAAAGTCACCTAGGGATATTTCACCATTTTCATGGCATATTTTACAGTGGATGACCTATCCGCTAGGTAGTTTTTATCCGTTTTATCATGGTTGATTCAGCTTTTGAAGTCTTTTTCATTTCTTTTTCACAATGTTCAGCTTTAGAGTTGCACGCTGGCATTTTTGAAGCTTTTTGAAAGACCGGGACCCTATCCATGTTGATCCCAAATGATCCGAACCTGATCATCAGAATCGTATCTCTTGAATCATTTCCCTTTCATGCTTGTATAAAATGATGGTGGTACCCTCCAGGGAACTAACATATACCCCCCAAAATGGCATTTTGAAGATGATTTTCCTTTTCCCAAGGTGGGATATGTTAGTTCCCTGGAGGGTATCTTTCAAAAATATGCACACCTTCAGAACCCCGGATTTCAAGCATTCGTTTTTCCTCAGCTTCCACATCCAGCGTTGCCATTCCGGAGGCCTTTGACGAAGTGGATGAAGCGGGTCTCCTGCAGGTTGGGAGCTTTTGATGATGAAAAAACCTGGGCATTTTTTGTTTAGGAATTCTGATTTCATGGGAACCTAAGGGTAAAGCCACCCCCCCCCAAGAAATAAGGCCCATTATGATTCCCATGATGATGTGCAACATGTATGAAACTCACCCCAAAAATTGGCATCTTGGAAATCTCCATTTTTTGGAGTCTTTGTGGGCCGATGGCGTCACTGTCTGTGTTGTCTTATGATGGCTTTTGAAATTTGAAAGACAAAACCGCAAAAGACTTCCGGCAAGGCAACATACACATCACCATTGGTAGGGCATGATGTTACAGCTTCCAGAGCTCGTGTGTGTTTTTTTTTTTTCCGTTGTTTTTTTGCCAGGCGACCATTGTGCTTACCCCCAGTTTTGGGAATTTGGAGTGGGATATCTTTTCAGAAATGCTTCAAATGACTGTGATGTGACTGGACCTACAAAAAACCAGCTTTGTTTTTCTTAGGACCTTAGGATTCCCAAGTTGGTTCCATATGGAAATGGCGGGTCTTCCGGATTGCCACCCTTGGGAACCCTGAGGAGAAGGTCCAGCGCATCGTGACCAAGCGACGGGTGAATGGCAAGGTCATTTCGGAACCCGAGCAGATGCAGGAGATTTGGAGTGGTGAAGTCACAAGTGAAGAGAAAGTGTAGAAGTATTTGGAGGTTCACAATATTATATAGTTATATACAGAAAATTAGTTTGCGAAATTTGGATAGATCTATGGACTTGGGGGCTTGGATCAAGACATTTGCAACCCAAAGCGAAGCTGGTTCTCATTGGCAAATTTTTGGTGTAGAGAATTGAGAACATTGATTTTCATCTGATGTTTGAAATGGATGATTTTTCCCACAGATGTTTTTTGAAATGAGCGATTTTCCACTTTGCTCGCAACACCACCTTCACCCTGCAGGACGTCTTGAAGTTCGAGGGCCTAAAAAGGGTGGAAACGTGTATCTGGATGACTCATGGTGTCCTCAGCCAACTTGTGTAGATGTCACATCTACTTGTGTAGATGTCACATTTACCAAAACTTTGACCCAGCTTCTTTCGGGAATATTGAAGTTGATTCGTTGATGTTTTCTTTCCAAGTTGGACGTTTTATTTAAAATCACTGTGACATTTCAAAGATTGAACAAACATGCTTCTTCAAGCAATAGTGAAGTTACCCTCCCTGAAACCAACAGTTCGCACCTGAAAATGGATGGATGGAAAACCCGATCGTTTCCTTCAAAGGGGCCCGGCGTTTCGGCCCCTTTTCAGAGGCTCAGGGGCCCGGGTACTTTTACCACTAAAATCTGATCTCACAGCTCTATCGCTGGATCTGAAGTCTTCCCGGCTTCACCTAAGGAGATGGGTCATTCCTGCCAATGACTCGCGGAAGATTCTGTCTTAACCACAGCTGGTGATGGGAGACGACTTTCTGATCTACACTTTGCAGCCCTTGAAAAGAATATATATACTTGAAAGAGGGGGCGCATGAATTTCATACGGTTTCATATATCGATTTGATAGTCGCTTTTCAATTTTCGTTGTGAAAGAGCGGACAACATGTTACATGTTCCTGTTGAAGATGAGAAACCACCTTGGTTTTGATATTTTCAATGCTGATACTATGTACATATATATTTCTATATATAGTCATGGCAATCATGGCAATCATCTCAAATACACAGAACGCACCGCACCATTTCTTGTGGTGTTTGAAGATGCAAAGATGTCATTCCACTTGGCACCTCGAAAACCTGTAAAATCCACTGGTTCAACAAGTTCTGCAGCTTGAAATTTCATCAAGGCGATAAGTCCGATAGGTTTATGGTTTGGGGAAAGGTCTCATGATAAGGAAAGGCTTTTGAAAGGTTTTTGAGCTTTGGTGTTGTTACATTGATGTATCAAATTACTATCAATGTACTGTAACTTCACCTCTCTTTGAAATTTTATTTTTGGTGTTACATTGATTGTGATATGAAGATATAGGATGAACCTTTCATGGCATTTTCTGACATGCTGGAGTGGGGAATAGTGCCAAGTACAAAGTAACAGCGGGGTATGAAAGTTCCTTAAAAGTCTTCACGCTTGAAATAAACTTCTTTCAGTTTTTTTTTTTACAAAAAGGAGACCCCAAGGTTCGTTTTGGCGTATGGAGATGAAATATTACTAACCAACCAAATCTTTGGAAATTACGAAGGTTCACAGTTGAAATGGTGAATTTTGGACCTGCCTATCACCCCAGGATTTCATTTTGGGGTTCCCAGGGCCCTGGCGGATTGCGAGTCACGACATGCACGCCATGCGCCATGTTGCCCGTCTCGCGGAAAGAGCGGCTTCGGCAACGCCTTCGAGCGAGGCCAAGCAATTTGCTGACCCTTCAAACATGTTAACTATGCCGAAACTATGGCACGAATGTTATTAATTATGAATGGCATTATATATTTGGATGCCAAGGTTCCCAGGAGTGTGATTCTGTCAAGTTTCTCAAGTTTTTTTTTGTGTTTTTTGTGAGGCAGTTGCAGGAGGAGACTCCCGCACTCAAGCGTCCCAAGTTGGAAACAGAGGCCTATCGGGCTGGGGGCTGGATGCTCTCGGTGGATATTTCTTCCAGTCGTTGGATTTTCTGGAGTTCTCATCCAGCTTGATATTCGAATCCTCCCAAACTCATCTTTTGCGACCAGTCCCAAATCCGAGAAAGCCTGAGAACCCGAACGGAACATTGGAATCAGAAACCTGAACTAAATATATCAATCAAAGCCACCCAAACTTAGAAATATTCCGAACTTGATGTTCTTGATAAGGTGAAGAAGATCAAGTTTTGACTTTTCAGAGTATGGAAGGATTCCGCGGTTCCCATTGTTTCCCCCTCTGCCAGGTATTTGAAGAACCTCCCGAAGCGACGGAAGCCATAGAAGCTGAGGAATTTGTAGAGGTCACAGAAGAGGCCAGGGAACATGGAGAATTTCAGTGTGGCGACTTGATCATGATTTTTGTTCAACTTCTGAAATGTTACTCATCCCGGGAGCCATCACATTATCCCTTCCCAGCCGGCACCGAAACTTGAGTCCGATGAGTTTCCGAACTTTTCTTCCCGGTAAAGGGTTGGGATATTAGTGATCCTTCCTCGTTGCCGCGGGTAAGGGGGTAATTTTTCTTCTGGTGATTCAGGATCCACCTGGATTTGTTGATGGATTTGTTGGTGTTTTGAAAGATTTGTTTTGATGATTTCTTGGGATCCCACCAGCCTCACCATGGGATTTGTTGAATAGTTGTTGATTCCCTGGAATATATATGTCAACTAAGTTCCCTGGGTTTTTGGGGCCCATCTTCTTCGGAAGTGTGGATTTGTTGTTGATTCGCGGAGGATCCCAATGAAGCGGAGGAGATTTCAGCCTCCACCTTCTTGGCCGCTGTGAAGGGTCGACTTTTAGAGTGGGGACAGGTGGGGGTCGTTTCGGTTGAGGGAAGATGTGGGAAGATTCGAGGTGAGAAAATGTAGGGCTTCCCCCCACAAACAGCTTGGGGATACAATCCACCCAAGGCACAAGGACTTTGTAATGCCGTGTGCTTGTCTATCCATTTAGGTGTCGTATTCATGTATTCATCCATGTCCATGGCATGTACAGACCTATGATTATACGTATCATTCATTGATCTATGCATTTCTTCATGCATCTATGTACGCATTCAGTGATGTATGTCAATGTACTTGTTATTCTGATCTATATATCCCTTCCATCTGTCTATCTATCCATGTATCCATCGATCCATCCATCCATACATACATTGACATACATTGGTACTTAGGTACATACGTACCTACCTATGTCCGTGCGTACATACACATACATTCCATTCTTCCATTCCATTCCATTCCATTACATCTTTCCAGAATTTTCCCCAGATTTGGTCAAAATCATCCATCCGGCCCTCCCAAAAACGACTGGGGCCACTGGGGCCACTGGGGTTGCTGAATCTCATCGAACCCTGACGGCAGGTGGAACAATATCATCGCTTCGTGGTGGCTTTGTCTGGCTCTGTGGATGTCAAGTTGCTTGGGAGATTGGACTTCCGTAAGATGCGGCGAAAACAGAGCAATTGTAGGCGTCAATTAAAGATATCAGTACGATGATGATGATGATGATGATGATGATGATGATGATGATGATGATGATGATGATAATGATGATGTTGATGTTGATGACATATCAATAAACTATATGTGTATCTGTGTATGTAAAAATTAAGTAGTATACTGTATAGAGATATGTATATACATATGTATGTGTGTACATATATGTACATATACAACACACAATTTTCAAAACCACTTACAGCACTACAATCTTTGAACAAGTCCTTTCTACCATTTACATCTTCGCCTTTATCAAATGTCTACTGCATGTACTTGTACATGCATGACATCGGGTATGTTTGATCGCGCTAGTGCCCGGGAGTGCCACTGAAATTTCCCGGCGAAATCAGACTTTCAGACTGCTGGTGGGTATAATTTGAGAGAGGTTGAGTATATCAATGTACTACTGTTGATGGAAGAAATCCTGCACCACCCAACATGCATGAAACCTTGTAAATAATTGGGATATTTACCATATCAACTGGTGAGTTTGCCGGATTTCTGAACCATCAACAGTACCATGAACATCAAATGCTCGAGCTCTACCATGGTGGATTTGACTCCACATCAAGGTTTCTCCCCCAAATCCTGTTGACTGAGATTTGGCTTTCACCGTGGCCCAGGTTGGCGACGAAGATCCTACGAGGTCATGACGATCTACTGAGCGTCTTCCGACGGAAGTTTGCGCCGGTGGATTCGGGAATGATGAAGAAGGAGATCAAGGACTGCTGCGAATGCCCTGCGTTTTTTTAGTTGACAAGGATGACAAGGAACAGGTTGATTCCGGTTGAAATGGATGTTGACACATTTCGCATTTGAGCTGAGATGAGGGTTGCTCATTCTGGGAAAAAAAGCATATTGGAATCATGGTAGAATTGCGGAAAGGAACTATCCCCTCAAGTCCTCTTCAACAATATATGTTTCTTTGTTCATCTCATAGAATCTATCGCACAAAAATGCTTCTTGTCGGAGACTAGTAGGTTTATTTCATTCTCAATCACAATGGGTTTTGATTGGGTTGATGGTATGGACTTGGGGGCCATTGGATTTCAACCCCTCCTAGGAGCAAATGGAAGAAGAAGAAGGCCCCAAGCCTCCAGCGTTTCCACCACCGAAAGCTGACATGGCACAACCAGTGGGCCTTGCAGGTCACCCTTGGACCTTTGGACAGGGAGATTTTTAGACTGGAGGTTGGGATACTTTCGAAAATCATTTTTTTTGCAGAGATTGGGATGTCTTCAGATAAATGACCCCCAAAAGTAATGGATTTTAGGCCCCTTCATGTTTGGATGTACCCGAATACACTTACTTATATACTGTACTTAGATATTGTATGATAATTCTTGGATCCACCCGAGTACATATGCAAATATATGAAGAATGAATGAACAAACCTGTCTAGAGATACGTATATATATATATATATACACACATGTATATATATATATACATACGCATTGTAGCTGTAGCCTATGCATGCAGATTTGCTGCTGCTAGGTTTCAAATGCCTTTTTCTTGTGTTCACCTTCGAAGTTCCTAGTGGTACCAGAAGGTAGCTGCAGCGGAGTTTTCTTCCTTGCAGGTGATGAAGATCTCCCACGTCCACCGGCCTTTCCTCCAAATCATGTTGACAGCGATGAGGCTGGAATTTGTTACACCGTGGCCATCTCATCACAAGCAGATTTTCCTCCCAACAAAAAGGCAGTACAGCACTCAGGTGAAGCACCACTTGAAAATGCAAGCTGCAAGGATGGTTTTTTGTTCCATGTTGAGATGTGATGAACCCAGGAGAATCAGAATCAGTGGCTGTTTCAATTGTTTTTCCAGGAGGCTCTAGTTGAAGCATCAGTGGCCGCAGCGATTGAACGTGGGCCACAAGAATGCGTGAGACAACTAGCCGCTGGGCCAATCACAAGAAAGGTGATGATGTTCAAAAAATCAACAGTCCAACTCTCATATGCATTCGGAGGCGAACTCTAGAACTCACCATTTCCATGAATTTTGAGGAACTTTTTTGGGGTCAGTTTTGGAGGAAAATATTCTTGATACTCACCGACATGCTGAAAAAAGGTCGACCTCCTCGATCGCGTGCCGTCCGCTCAAGAATGCCGCGCCAGCGTGCTGCGTGGCGCGCCTGGATGAATTGAAAATGATTGAACTCACCTGGTGAGTCATCTTGTCTTAGGACAATCCAAGACGACTACGTGAGATTAGGGGTCAAATTTGGATACATCAGCTAGACTTGCCAGGAATTTCAAAGCTTTACATCTTTTAAAATCAGGTTTCCTTCGTTCTTATCTGAAGTGATGATTCATCAAAACGCTGCTTGCAACCGATGGGACCTGATTCTTGGTCAAAGCTCCCCAGGTTATGCATTGAAAGTGGTTTCAAAGCCACGTTTTCCCCGGGAGTTGTACATTTTGTGCCTCGGTTTTCCTGGCGTTTTTGTTTTTTTTAAATAGAATTGGTTGGATTGGGATTGATTCGGGAGGATGGAGTAACTATAACAAAGGGGTCATCTGTTATAGGGATTATATGAAGTTATGGCCTTGAAATGGGACTCCCTTTTTTCTCGAAAGATTTCATGCCGCCATGGAGGATTTTCAACTGTTTAAGACTCAGCTGAGATGTTTTGAGGCGTGGTGCTCCTGGAATTGGAAAGAGTGACTTTGCCATGGAGCGACTGACACTGGGATTACAAGAAAGGGTGAGTTTTGTTATTATAATTCCGATAAATGATCATGTTTTTTTGTAATTGTCATTATCATCATTATCATTATCATTATATAAAACTTATGACTTATAACTAGAATGACAACATGAACAAAGTTATTTATTACATATGTCTACACATATTGACATCTGCTACATCTATTTCTTTGTGTTTCAATGGTGTTCCCACTCCATGCTGAGGCTTGAGATGCGAGCTTTGGAGGGTCAGGAGTTGGCTGGTAGGTTAAGTCATATCTGCGCTGCGGAAGATTTTCTCAGTTCCTATCGAGGTGACATAAACCTCACTGGGGGGACCGTGGTGGAAAAACACGAACTCTAGGGAAGCTTTGATCCAAGAAAGAAGGGAAGTCTTTGTGAAGTTTGAGGGTATTTGGATGTTCCGTCGATACAACATACTTTGATGCATAGATTGTAAGATGTAAGGTTTTTTCAAGCGAAGTTGGAGAATAGAGGAAGTTATCTACTTGAGAAGAAATTCTGGTATGTTGTGCACATTGGTGGGCAAGGCCCCATCAGTGCAGGTGAAGAGTACCAGCTGGAGAAGGCCTTGAAGAACAATGAACTTCGAGCGCTGCTGACTATGGAAGCTGGTATCCATCCAGTGCCATGGCGAAGATATGAACATGATAGACTGATAGACATGACCTAGACAGTGTGAAGGGTCTTGATAAGAATTCATGATTCGATCTTCTGAGGGCTTAGGTGGGAAATGAGGAGAATGATGAACTGATTGATATGATAGTGTAGATGGGTATTCGGTATTCAAACATATCGATGCGGTCACGCGATCTTGATCATGTTGGCTACTCTCCTTTGTGATCATCCCATGCCAGGGGAAGGGTTGTTCAGGCCCTGCAATCTTACGGGAAGAGGAATACCATCTACATATTGTCCATCCTTGGAAACAATCACTGTTTTTTGCGGGCACATGTGAAGTCTCTGTAAAAAGGCTCTCCAAGAATGGCAATGAGGCAAACCGTGTGGAACCACGACACGCCACCCCTTTGTTTGGTGCACAGTGCCATTGCATCTGAAACAACTTCGATAGAATCAAGGTGTCTGACTTGCCATCGACACCCAAAAAAGTAAAAACATCCTTGGTCTCATCACTGGTCAGTTCGAAATATCATCCTTGGTTTCTTCCAAAGCCCTCCAAAAAAAGATCCAATGTCATGTCCAGACACGAGATCGCTCTATTTCTGGTGCTTACTTCCCCGAATCCCGGAGTTTACCTCACACTGAGGTCTTCATTGACGCTCCGAATCTAAGACTTTGGGATCTTTGGCTAAGCATAGGATTTAGCATTTGAGCAGCCATTCATTTTGTCCATGGTCCATCCAAACAGATTAGATTTTCTGATTGGTTGAATCAAATACAATTTGGAAAAGGGTTCTGTCATGTCGCAGGATGTTTGTTCTCTTGAAGAGACAATTTGTGAAAAAAGAGATCCAGCATTGCTACGTTCCATGCTAAGCTGCTTTTTTGTAATGTTATTTGGTCTTGGACCATTGCAGGCATTTATTCGAATTGATAAGCAAATCGCTTGCGACATGAAAGGAACGTTTAGCTTGTACTCCCCAAATCAGAGAAGGAATGTGTCCGGCTGCACTCAAAGGAGGAACCTCTCTCTCTCTCTCTCTCTCTGTTTCTATATAAATATATACAAAAACACACGCACACACATTCGGCGCAGTTAATGACTCGTCAACACTATATTGCAATTTCAGAGTAGGTATGGCCGGATATGGCTGGCTTGGTGCACATTTCTCCTTGTATTCTTTGAGGAGATGAAACCTTATGTCCTGCTCGCTGAGCGCCTGGGCTATGTGGTGAATGTTGTGGAACCCTGGGAGATTTGCGCAAAGCAGCTTGGATTGACACGGCGTAAACTTCTTGCAAAAGGCCTTTTTCGTTAACTCACCTGCTGTTGCCAAGCTCGGCCCTCCGAAGGGTTATTTTTGTAAAATCATGTTTATATCTAATGAATCATACGATAAACATGCCAAGTTCAACTGATGAACCAAATTTTGGGTATCAACAGGAGGCTCTGTTTTTGAATGGGTGTAGATCGTCCAAAATTGTCTACCTAGGTTGCACCGTCATTTTACTGCAGGTACGATGATCTCCAGTTTCTGCTGTCCTTCAACGACACGGTGCAGCGACGAGAAGGATACACAGCTCTGACACAACAGCAGCTGCAAACGATGCTGAAGTGCTTTCAGCCTTCGCCCATAGAAGCTCCAGAGGCTGGTGGTCTATAGGATTGCTTGCTGGTTATATAAGACTTTCTCCAGGTCTTTGATGATATGGTCTGTAACGGGTCTCCAGACATCGAAGGGCACTATAATATCAAACTCTCCAAGGGTTCTTGTAGGGACCCACCATAGTTTAGGAATTCAAGATCCCAGACTCCCAGACTCAAGGCGGCTCAGAATCTTTAGAAAAAACCAATCGCAAATGATCACAACTAATCAGAATCAACAGAATCTTTAGTTATCAAAAAAGTTGAGACCTTTACCAAGTCATTCCCCAAACACTTCAACCCTGTTTTTCCAGGCGATACGTCGAGCCAGACCTGGACGACGACATTACTTGAATTGAAGGAAAAAAAGCCGCGGTTTGCAGTTGGTATATACACAAAAAAGGCGAGCTTTTTGAATCCCGTTATTTTTTTTTGTTGGTTTTCAGTAGGTTTTCATGGATCACCTTGTTTTTTTTCCCTTTTTTAAACGGTAATCATGGATCTTTTTTTGTATTTTTGTTGAGAAATCAACTTGGATATGTTTGGGGACGATGTTATTTTGGTTGTGGACCATTTCAGGCATTGGGTGAATTCGAAGTTTCTCAAACAAACCTTGGGCCCCCCCAAAACAGGATGAATAGTTTTGATTCAAATTTCTCAGTTTTAAGCAAGAGTAAAACAAGGCACCTTGCATCTAAGGTGATTCTGGTAATATGCAACACTTGGCTGTTTGAGTGGTCATTTCAATCAATTGCATCCACAAAAGACACATTGATGTTGATATTGTTGAAACTAGTGATATACTGATACTGAAACCATTGATATTATTGATATTATTGACATATCATTAGTTAGATATCTGAGGGTAGGTGGGTGCATAGATTTTCCGTAAAAGGTTGAACTGTTATATAAGCCTTCGACTCAAGGTGGGATCTCTTCATTGGTGCTCTCATCATGTACTCGGTCTGGAGTCCCAGTCTACCAAGGTCTCAAAATGTTTTTGAGTCTACTACTTCCTCTACAAATGGACAAAATGTCTAGGAAGTAAAAGCAGTTTTCCCATAGCTCAGGGTTTTCATAGATGCATTGCTCTATTTTTTTGGATGTTTTTCGCACATTTCATTGGCTTTTTTCGCAACTTTCGGGGCCCGCGCAACCTCTGCCAGGTCATTACGATAACATACACCTTGTCCTTCACGCCGACGCCAGTCGGGAATGCCCAAGAGTCGAAAGTTGAAGAAATTCTGCAATGGGTTGATATGAAAAGATATACTGTAAATATAGCCAATATTTTAAAAGGGGTTTCAACAATCATTCCAGGTGGGGTTGAGGATTTCTTACATGAACAGCAGTAGTGAAACTTTGCAACTAGAAGAAACTTGATTGAAAAATGGAGACATGTCTGGACCATACGATGGAGATAGGGAATGCTTCACCCCAAGAAACACACCACTTTGCGCCCTAAAATTTAAAATTGAACCAAGGATTTAGAGTCGTTTTTGGATTTGAGATTTCATGAATAGATTCAGTATGTTTGGTAATTTGCCCACTGTCTCATGAAAATAAAGCTGTTGTTGATCAAACTCTGGGCATTCTGCAACATGTGGCCAAATTCAAAGAAAGTAACCCTGATAACCAACTTTGCTGGGGATTGACCTATGGATGCGGAAAAGGGTCGACAAGAACCTTTCTAGAGAAAGCATTTTTTGAATATGCATCAATTCGGTGTATTTAAGATATGGGTGTTTCCAAAAATAAGGGTACCCCAAAATGGATGGTTTATAATGGGAAACTCATTAAAATGGATCATTTAGGGGAAACCCCTATTTTTGGAAACACCCATATATCCACCTCAAATTTTTCTTTTTCGCATCATGGTTTTGGACCAGCGACCCAATGATCCTAGGCGCCCTTCTTTGTCGCTGTGGATGTTTGGGCCCCAGTGGCATGGACCACAAACCTCCAAACCATGGACGTTGGTGCAATGACAAAGGAAATCGAATTCACAAGCTACCAGTATTGAACCAACGTTTCAGAGTGAACCTTTGAGTTTTTCAGTATCATGAACACAACTCAACACCGGTGCTCTTGTAAAGTATACATTTTGCAATTTCGCCTGGTGATGAACTTGGCTCCTCCCTGGCAGCTGTTTTGGCTCCTCCCCGTTGAGCTGAATTTGTAACGACGATGGCGCCGAAGGCGCCGACGTCGCCGCTGAAGTCAGCGGCCAAGTCTATGGTGGCACCCAAGGCGAAAGCGGAACCCAAGGCGGGGAAGTTGTTTTTCTTTTGGTAGGTTGGTTGGTTGGTTGGCTGGCTTGATTGTTTTTTTTTAAAGCTCTTTTATGCAGGTCCTTCACAAATTGAACTTAGAAAGTGATGTGAGATATAGGAGTTCACACATCCGTGAAGAACCAACTTTTCATTTCTTGCTTTTTTGGTGGTTGGTGGGTGGTGGTTGGTTGTTGGGCGGGGAGCATCGTCTTTGGATTTGTAACCTGCAGATGGAATCATAACATAGGGCTTAATAATTAACATGTGTATATCTGGGTGGTGGTTTCAAATATTTTTTGTTTTCACCCCTATTTGGGCAAGATTCCCATTTTGACGAACGACTAATATTTTGCAAAGGGGTTGAAACTACCAACTAGATATACATATTATATACATATATATATAATATATATACACAATTATATATATATATATCATAGTACAATATACGGAAATGAACAAGATCCACTGAAAACAGGACTCCAAGACGACGTATGTTTTTTTTTTAATTCGGTGCTTGGAAGCTAGGTGTTTTTCTGCATGTGTAGCGTGATATGTTTATCTCCAGTTTTTGATGGAGTCAAACATCCCCTTGTTGAAGTCAGAAACTTCGACCGATGGGAAGTAGGCATTCGTCTTTGATCCCAGTGTTTCTGGTTTGGGATTTGTTACCTGACATTTTGACATGGTAGAACCTTCCCAACGGTTGGGGTGGGTGGGCTGTTTGCAACGCAATAAGCTAAGCAGCTAAGGCCAAAGTGGAGCCGAAGGAGCGGAAATTGAATGGCACTTTTCGGTCTTGGAAAATCGAATCTATATTTGACTTGAATTGTTTTGCATCCCCCAAAAAACGGTTGGGTGACCCGTGAACGAAATTCTTGATCACGCAGCTTTGTATGCCAGATCTTGGGTGAGTTCGTTGTTCTGTCGCAGCAAGGGATCATCAAATGCACCTGACACCAGGATCCCAAAGCAGAGAAAGTGGTGCCAGCTGAGAAATCTGAGGCGCAATTTTTTTGGGGGCTTGATGTTTGGACATAAGCTTTGGAAACTTTAATGTGCTGAATTGTGATTTCCCAGAACATCAGAAACACCAATGATGTGATGTGGAGCCAACTTAGACTTTGCAAGATCGGGATTGATTGACTTAAGAAAGTCAGCAACTCATCACCCATCTGGACAGCAGGTTTTCTTGAACATTTTTTTGGTAAAACTGAGATCAGATGAATCGACAACCACTTGGATCCCATGTTCACTTCGAAGTTTGGAATCTTGCTTAATTTTCCAACAACTGCTTGATCTCAAAAACTGTTGTGTTTTTGAAACATGATCTCAAGATATTTGACAAAAAACACAAAAATCACACAAATCACCAGCTTGAAACCCTCACACACTTGCTGAGGGTTTTTTTCAGGATCCTTTTTAACCCAACCCTTTGTGAAAAAAGCCCATGGCCACTTGTTCTCCAGGAATCCAAAACTGACAAAGTGGAGGCGACTCTTCCACCTATCAAAGCGGAGGCCGTGGTGTCGTTGAGTGGCTGCCAAGTAGAAACACCAAGGTCTCCAAGAGACGAACCAAAACCCGAAAACTGATATTAGGCAATGCTGCAAGGATCCATCATTTTTAGTAGGAGATACATCTTGGATTCATGTTTTTTTTTGGTAGATTGTCGTGTTAGTTTTCTGGGTGAAACGAATTTTCGTAAAATTCAGATTCAACTTGTGTTGGGGGCTGAAATCATCCACTCATTCGAAAGGCCTTCGGTTTTTTTTTGAGATGAATCTAGGGCAAGGTTTTAAGTGAATTTTGAGAAGATAGCCATGTGCAGATGTAACATGAATCTATATAACAAGTTGGACCTTCCCAATATGAATGAACCCTTGAAAATGGTAAGTGTATGTAAGTGTCAATGAGATGCAAACCAACGAAAAAACGGGAATGTTGGGCTGCGGTGCACTGTTGATACATGTTCATGCCACATGTTTACATCCCAAGGGCTGGTGTTTTCCAAACCATGATGTCATTTCGGGTAGTCACCCCGTGCTTGGCTGATCTATGAGGAGCTTCCCAGTTATCCCAAGAAGATTGACTTCAAACAGCTACTCGTCCCTGAATGCAATCATCAACCGCTAATCAATGAGATGGGAAAAAAAACATACGAATATTTTCCCTGATTCAAAAATAAATCCTTTGAATTCATATTTCATATGATATAAAGTTTGTGTGTTTTTTGCTTTTTCTTCTTTTGTTGCTGTTGGGCCAAGTAAAAAAGTGGTGTGTGTCGTGGAATGGAACTTCCATGGTTTTGCACCCATTGGACCAAGGTTGGCGGATGAGGTGAAGCGAGCTGCCGAGTTGGGTTTCACACCATTGGTAGTGTGCAATGGTCATGCCAAGGTCTGGAAACCTATAGTTGCTCAAACCGGGATGCAGGATTGTCACCGTTCTCCAATTCCCTATCTATCTCAATTTTTTGGCCTTGTTTTTTTCTTTTTAATTTGAGATCGACTTGAAAACGAAAAGGAAACATGTGGCAGTCATCGGAGTTTTTTTGTTTACTCATTTTAGTTGAATTTTTATGGACAGGTTTTTCAGCTTTACCTCTTTTCAGGAAAACTTATTGGGTGGCCAGTGTTTTTCCCTTGCAAAAAATAGGAGAATGTTGAACCTTGACCCAGCAATCCAACGGTCCGTTCAGGAAGCAGATACCTTTTTCACCTACGGCGGCTACACACAGATTGACGCGTCTCTTGGCGGTTTGAGTCCTTTCAAGGTTTGAGTCCTATAGATTTGGAAGGGTCGATGGAAAAAAACGGTTATATATACGTACATATATATATATATATATGTACATATATATATATATATATCAAAAGAAAGTGTCACTTTCCGCCTGCACCTCTCAGGTTTATCAATGTTTGTCTAGGGGATTTTTTTGATGAACAAATCAGTAAGGATGGATGTAGTGACTTGGAAGGCTAGATGGGTAAAGGGGGCTAACATGAAGCTGCCAATTTCGAGTGAAAGCAACCTTTTGAACGTTTATTTGTAGTGACTTCCTGCAAATGGAGGTTTTCTACCCTCAGAAAAGTAGTAAAACCCGAGAAGTTGTACAACGTGACAACGGCTTTGTCTTTTGCTTGATGAAGACTCAATTCTTTCAAAGCTTCCCTACCAATGTCACGTCATTGAGCAAGCACCTTCCGCCTCGAAAACACCAATGAACTCTGAGTTAAGGAAGTGGATTCTGGCAGAAACTGCCATCAAGAAGACCACCTCCGTTGAGGTTCTCGGAGATGTTCTGGAACTGGGAGGGGGACAATATATATAGAATCTACAACGTGCATAGTGGCTTGATCACTCGTAAAGAAAGGTTTCAGAATTGAGAGTCACATCCAGTGTTATCCATTGACCAGAGAATTTTAGCAAGCATACTGGGTCAGGGTTTGTCGAGAAAACACTTCTGTTTGGGTAATCTGAGCTCTTGTTCTTGAGATGCAGCGTGTAGTATAGGTTTGATTCCGGTAGTAGCCTGCATGTTCGCCTGTCTTTTGCGTGAATGCCTGGATTTCAAGTTTCTGCTTCCCATCAAATTTCTGCCAAGAGTAAACACCCAATTTTTTTCATTGAATGGCTGCGGCCCTGAGCAACAAAATGCGGGTCCAGAAAACCATGCCAAGGATTTGATTGACAGTTCTATAGATTTCCTAAGATTCAGTATAACTTTTTGATTCAGATGGTCCCAAGGGGGGCCGTTTCTCCCTTTAGGAAACCACTGGGTGAAACCTGCCAGGATATGCAGGAGGACTTGCGACGGAAGGTGGTGGGATCCATCAAGCATGGTATTCCAGTGCATGTGGCCATGGCGAAACTTGACTGTGGTGGTGGTGCTGGTGGAATTCAAGTTGTGATTTTTCACAAAGGCTGCTGTTTTTTTAATGGAAGAATCTAAGGAATAGCGCTGTGTCCTTCAAAGAGAAGTTTTGCACTGAGAAAGGCCTTCCACAATGCTTTTTCAACAGAAAGGACTGGGGAGACGACCGACTTTTTTCAGCATCAGGATGGCAGGCCTAGACCTTGGGGGTTTTCTTCTTAACTTGTGGGTGTTTCATGGTTCAATCCTATCAGTTCTGGCGTTTGATTATGGCTCCAATATGATGAAACAGCCACAACGACATATACATTCAGATAGATCAGATAGATCAGATAGATCAGATGGATGGATGGATGGATGGACGGATAGATAGATACCGTAGATGGAAGAAGGGATATTTTGTGTCTAGATAGGCATAGGCAGATAGATTAATTGATACATTCAT
Organism: Breviolum minutum Mf 1.05b.01; assembly: GCA_000507305.1. Taxonomy (NCBI): domain Eukaryota; class Dinophyceae; order Suessiales; family Symbiodiniaceae; genus Breviolum; species Breviolum minutum. The sequence goes on along the minus strand of DF243364.1, from coordinate 6,573 downwards.
CATAATACAAGTAGATTGATATAATCAAGAACAGTGTGCATACGGTATATACATGAAGCAATGAATAGTTCAATGGATGAAAGTACACCCGTGGATGTATAGATGCCTTCATGGATGAATTGGAAAATAAGACACATAGATGAATAGACAACCGCAAATACAAAATGATTGCCGCCTGTAAATAGTGCATTGTAAATAGTGCATACTATTTTTGACCTCTGCGGTTGAATCAAGAGTGGCGCGTTCGCTCCCTACCTTCCAAGGGGCATTTCAATTTAATGGTGAGGACAGGTGACGATAACACGTGACGAGTTGGCTCTGGTTCACCAGGAGTTTGAAGGCAATGCTCTTGAAGACGTCAAGGAACGTGACTTGGACCTCCTGGAGTGGATGAAGAACTTTTGGAGTAAGTTTCTCGTGTTGATCCGAACGGATGAACTATGAATTTCGGTGTTTTTTTTTGATTTGAGTTGGCACTAGCTGCTATTTTTTTGCAAATATATATATATATACACAGTATATACATATTTGTTTCTCCGGATCTTCTGATCATTTCCATAATTTGAGAGTGCATTCACCATGGGCGGTCACATTATCTATCCGCTGGAACTGTCTTCATTGCTGTCGCAATTTATTCTATCTCTATGTGTATTACCTACTGAATACCAGACATAGGACCCTGTTCGGATATAAAGGAACTTCACAAGCACCTCCAAATACAACATTGGATTTTACTACAGGAAGCAACTTTTTCAAAATGTTTTCACAAGTTGTCAGTGCAATGTGTGGCTCCAAACAACAGGAATTGTAACATGGACCTAAGAGACAGTGAGAAATGAATCGCTATCCATTTTATCAGAAAGTGTTGTGGCCATTGAAACTCGAGCTCCTCCAGAGACTTCTGTGACATCTCCTGCTTTAATTTGTTTTGCTATATAGCTATACAGTAAGCATCATGGTTTTTCAACATTTGGCAACACCTTGCGCTCCTATGAGTCGGTGCGAATTCATACTCATGAATTGCCAATATTTGGCCAAGAAATTCATTTTTAAGCACCATCCAGAAATCATATAGTTTCTTCTGCTCGCTTTACTTTTAGGCAAATATACCACAAAATATAAACTTATCCAAGATTCATCTCCCATCATTCATTTGCAATTTTCTCACAACACTAGAGCTTTAAATTTTATGTTCTACGGATTCCATTTGGAATAGTTATTGATATGTGTGAACAGATCCTATGTATGTCTGAAATAACAAGCGTTCAATCTCTCTTCCTTTTACCTTTCAACTGTTCATAGCATTTACAGCTCCCAGAAGCATTTCTTTCTGGCAACGATGGGATAGAACTTGTGAATCGACTGATATTTGCTTGGTAAAGGTGGAAATCATGCCTATTTCATTTCCTGCTTGCATTTCATTGATGTACCTGAAATCCAAACTGATATCATTTCCAATTGACTCACCAATGACATTGGCAGAAGCTAAGGAGTTGTGGATGTTGCTCTATTTCTTCTAAACCAACTTTCAGGGAGATTTTAAGTCCTATGGTCGCAAATCACCAAACGTCGATGTTGAGAACTCTGAGGTCCATACCACAAGATGCTGAAAGAGGAGGATTTTAAAGATTGGCCTGGTGTACCTGCATATATGAAGTCAGGTGGGTGATGTGAACTAAATTTCGCATGTTTTTGTTTCCTGAATTCAAGTTGAAGGAGCATTTTTGCTGCCAGACGGGCCTTTTTTTTAAAAAAGGAACCATTCCAAAAACAGGGAAACATTTTTTCCTCCTTTTTTTCCAACCATTTTTAGCGAAGTAGACCTTTTCAACTTGAACTGTTGGAGCACATAGATGGTGCAACTTGTAGCCGGGTGGGCCCTTGGAGGTTGGTATGTGGTGATTACTACAGACTTCAGCATGGAGAATTACAAGGAGTTTCTGACAGATGCCCTGCCTCACTTGGACCAAATGGTTGTTATTGAAATTGATTCAGCATCATTTACATGATCAGGAGGTGATTTGGCGCTCAAAACAAATATATGGAATGACTGTATATACAGAGTATATATAAATATATATTGCATATTATACATAGTCACAAAGAAGGAACGATATCCAATCACTACTAATGAACACAACTACCGCAAAATTGCCAAACTGATCTCTCGATCACTCTCCAGCAATGTTCAGTGCGTCAGTGCCGCCACGAAGCGCTGGAAATGGTGAAAAAGATGTGGGGAGAGATCGGATTTCCCGTTTGCGGACAGAGAGTTCGGCATGTATGTTTGGAGATTTGTATCACATGTTGGCCGTTGGCCCTTCAATCGATTTTTTTGAACATACACTGCACTGCATGCGCCAATAAGAGCCTCTCAGAAAGAGCCTCTCCGAAATACAAAGTTTTTCTTTGTGGACAGCACACAAAAAAGGGGAACCATCCAAAACAACAAGATAATCCCGCACCGAAAAATTCGAATCGCGCTCCAAAAACCGCCGACATTTCAAACACGAACAACACATCCTCCATCTTGAAATGCCACCGCCCCCCGCTGATCATTCCACCTTTTTCTTTGCTGAGATTATGGTGGACATTTTCTTCGCCGTAGACATGATTCTCAGTCCGCACCTCAAAATTTTTTAGCGGTGAGATCTAAAGAAATAGTATTGAAAAAAATATCTTTAAAGTGAGTTGAATCATTCCAAGTTGGACAAATTGCCAAGTGTGACTCTAACAAGTTTCAAATAAGCTTAGTATACAGTATACATGTATATATGACATATATACACATATACATATTGTATATGTATATGTGTATGTGTATATATGGCATATATATATATACACCTGTTTTTGTTATTGCAGAAGCACAGCATCCTCCTCCAAAAATCCCACTGACGGTCCTGTGGGACCAAGGCTTCCGGACGGCATTTTTGGATCCGAATGGTTTGTTGAATACGATGCCTACCGACATCGCTAGGTGGGGAGCCTTCATTCAACGGACCTTTTGGGGAGGGAAAGTTTGGGATTTTGGGCCGGCCCAAGAACTCAGTTTCACTCATGGGATTTTTTGGTGAGGGGATTCATCAGATGATTTTGATTGTGACATCTGAAAATTGTCACAGATACAAATATCAGAAAGGGTCTAGCTTTTTAATGGCTATTATGTTGTTCTGAGTAAATGTATTCTTAGGATACGGCCACCACCACCACCACCACCACCACCACCACCACCAGCAGCAGCAGCAGCAGCAACAACAACAACAACAACAACAACACCAGCAGCCTCCTCCTCCTCCTCCTCCTCCTTCTCCTCTTTTTTTTCATCCTCCCGATCCTCATAATCATAGTTCATTTGAGGATCTTTACTTTCATCCTTTCCATCCATTGTTGTTTTTCAATCCCCGGTTCTTGAGTGAAAAACGTGGTTTTAAGTTCTGATCATCTATTCTGCTATCATCCTGCTGGCAGCTTGGCCATGCAGGCACTATTTCAAGACATACTTCTTGGTTGACTTCCTCTCTACGATGCCCATTGATAGGGTGGTGGAGGCGTTGCCGATTCCAGGGGAGAGGATTGTCACAAGAAAATGTGGCCTGAAGATCGTTTTTGGATGCACATTTTTCTGTTCCTGGTCCCCTAAAACCCGTATACTGTATACTTTGTATACATGCAAACTGTAGATAAATATGCAGATATAGAATGCTCTAGATCTAGAATATTGATTTATCAACACATATTGATATTAATTGTGATGTAGCTGTTATGTAGCGAAGACAATGTGTAGTTTCCTAACCAATCCACCGACTTCCATGACACCTGGCTTGCTGCGAGCAGTCACTGAAGAGTAAGAAAGTGAAAATCTTGAAGATATCTTGTCCAAAATTTGATGGATTTTCAGAGACTTTTTTGAATATCCCCGGTATTTTTATGCGCCCGTTCTTTGATTTAAAAAGCTGCTTTTTGCAGGTATCCCGGTAAGGGATGCCCCATCCCACAGTGTTGGATTAGTAGGGATGGGATGTCTGTCCCATCTGCTGTCCTCGACAGGCAATGTCCGAAGCTGCCAATTCCACAGTTCTCAGAACCTTCAAGTTGGGGACTGCCCAGTGCCGAAAACTGAAGCGGACATTGGAAAAATCCCACGATAGCAATAGGAAATACATCATCAATTGGTGGATTTTCCATTGTCATGTTAGGTTTTTGGAGGGTATAGATTGGATGAACCAGAATTTTTGATCTTTTGTTGCTGAGAATTGGACCATTTTTTTGATGCCAGAGAGAAAAACGCCAGAGAGAAAAACACATATTTTTGGTCAGCGTTGGGCATCATATGTATATTATGTATATAAATAGATATACATACACAAACACATATACATCATTACCCCTATACACAATGTATATATATATTAATATATATATTATCATGTTTTTTCCATTACAAGAGATGTATCAACCTACATCTGTATCGATTTACCATGCACCCTTTCCTTGTCTCTCCATCTACCACCCGGCCATCGATGAAGCCCAAGGCTAACTCGCTTTGCACGGCTGTTTCGGTTGATGAAGTCCAGGGGCCTCAGCTGAACAAAAAACGCACAACACGTCAACCATGGGACGGGACAACAATCAGAAGAATCATGATGATATCAATAGACCATATTGTTTTTTGATGATGATGATGATGATGATGATGATGATGAGGATGAGGATGAGGATGAGGATGAGGATGAGGATGACAGTCAGTAATATGTTGTATTTTTTAATGATACAACAATCAGAATGTTAAGGCATCAAAACATGTTTGTTTTTTTAGATCTATATACATACATATTTCCCTCACATTTGTTTGTGTTGCAACCTCTCCCCTTATCCCATGGGTTACTTTTCCGAGGTTGGCGCGGATGTTGAAACTCTTTAAACTCGTGGAATCTGCTGAGTTGGGGACCTTCCATCCATCCACTGGGGGGATGAGTCGGCGAAGATGGCTGGATATCGGGGGGGAAGGTGGTTTGGGGGAGATGGAAAAGGTGGAAAAAAAACTTTGTTGGTTTTACATCCCCTGAAGTTTCTTTAGGCTGGGGACATAAGTTATGGAGGTTTGGTTTGGAAGATCATTTTCCTTTCTTTTCATGGGTGATGGCTGTAGGTGAACCAGCCGTTAAATCTTCCAGGGTGTAGTCATGAGATTTTCAAATGTTTGGGTGAAGTTGGGAAGGTTTTTGGAACTTTTCCAGAATATAGAATGATATGACATATAGATAGATATATATATATAGTATATGTATTTTGTATCCTCGAATCCCTGAAACTCTTTTGAACTTTTACCGGAGTGAAAAAAATACAAAGCGGCAGATTTAGCTATACCCTCTTTGAAAATTAGCATCTCAGACTTGAAACTTAGGAATTCGAAGAAAAGTTTACATTTTGGAAGGGTGATCTTGCTGGTGCTTTCACCATAAGGTCATCAGTGGAAGTGTCACCATTGGTGCTGCGTTTGATGGTCTTGTCTTGAGCTCAGGAACAGAAAACTTGGAGATCGGAAGTCACTTAAAGACATCCAACATCCCTGGTGGGGTGATGATTCTGAATGATGGAATTCATCCATTCTGCTTTTCACCATTTCCAAGGGGTTGGTATGTTATCCAAATGTCTGATGCCTGAGAAAACCGGATGATCTGTAAAACCGTTGGAAGGCGCAAGGCCTATGAAATCCTTGCCACATCCGACGACTCCAAAACGTCAAAACTTGGCACGATGGAATTCCCCGGAAAAAATGGTCGTTGCATCTCTAGCCACCTTCGAACTCGATGCCAGTTGATGGCTTTGGTGTTTGATGAGAAGACACCTTAAACATGTTTGTGCAGGTGGTTCTTGACAGATAAAGAAATCAAAGCACTTTTTCTCATATTGATTCATTATTGGTTTTGAATTCCACTGATTTCATTGAAGTTTCTTTTTGTAAGGGAACAAAAACCCTGGCTTTTGGTTTGTTGAGGTTTATGAATGTTTGCTTCCTGGCCCACGTGGTGGCCTGTGCTTGGCATTGGTTGACCACCTTCCCCAGCTTGTCGGATGTGGGGGTGCCTGAATTTGGAACTTTTCTCCCTAAAACTAACAGTTCGCACCTAAAAAAGTTCGGAATCTCCTGAAAACCAAGTTCGGAGTTTATTCCATTAACTCTAGAGTTCAGTGTTTTGATAGCAGGCATGCAATTTCACTATCCTCCAGAGGTTTCGGCTCCTGGCTTTGGTTGACATTTCCTTCAGAGCTAACTTTATGAGGGGACACTCGGCAATTCTGCATCATTTGCAATCAGAGTTAATACATGTACTGTTTCCAACTTTGAACTTCTATCACCTTCAGAGTTTTTACCTCGACAAACCGCATTGTCTTCCACTTTCCTCTGAAGTTTATCACGAAAGCTGGATTTTTCCAGCTGGAGTTTCCTTTGCTTTAAAGCAAAATATGTATTGGGATGGGTTCTGTGCCTTTTTGCCTGATATATCAGGCCTTTGGGGGGGGGGGAAAAGTAGTAGTAAAACACCATTTCTAGCCCATATATCTATC